>CAJUYH010009328.1:0-13943 GCA_910591685.1 Galerucella tenella
TATGTTGGTCATATGGAATCTAGGGTTTTTAAGTAAGACAGTAAGCATATGATCTCTGGCAAACAACGTGCACCGACCGTTATCCTTATTGCACTTTTTGTTGAGTATTTATCCAATATATTCGTTTGTTGGTGACGCCTATAGTTTTATTTTACCTCATATTGTGAGCTCGGAATACGACATTGGTGACAGTAGTTGTCAAATAATGTAATATTTTAGGTGTGTTTAGAACGAAACAAAGATTATTTATTAATTTTGATCGGGATATGATGGATGTAAATAAAATAGTATACAAACCTCGGTAAGAAGTTTCATTTCTGTCTCGAATAATATACTATTACCACATCTATGGTGTTAAAAAACGGTTCCTGTTTAAAATTACTGATATTTAGATGTTTTTTAAACTTACATGATTTGCCAAAGAGAGACGGTATAAACAATCACACCACAAGGAGTACATTTCAGCCTTCTTTCTCCTATACTGCATTTTTTGTTTAAATAACTGATATCTTTCAGCTTTGTCCATATCTTCACTTGGAAATGCTGGTGGAGTAAGTGACCAAGATGGTTCTGGTACATCTAAAGTAGATGATCCTCCGTTATTAAATACCTAAAACATTATTATGATTTAATTTACATCTATAATTGTTATGCAGTGAAAGTTTTTAAAAACAACCTTATGTCTTCCAAAAATAATACATTTGTGTAACTAATATATGAATGTAGTAGCATCATACCTCTAATATCACATCTAAAACTTTTTGATTAACTTTCCAAGGCACAGATGCCAGTTGATTCAAAGCATCTAAACTTGGATAAAGTTGTTGCGAACCTACTTTTTTTAGTTTATCCTTCTGACTAGTAGCTTGTGTAGGTAATCTAATAACATCACAGGGAGATATCAAGTATCCACCTACAATCAAGCAATAATAATGTAACAAAAATTTAAAATAACGGAAACATCATACTGCAAAAACTGGAAATACACATCTTACACTCACCAATATCTGTAGAAATCCAGGGAATTGGAGGACAAACCATTGGCACTTCATTAGTTGGGAACGTCAAAGTTTCAGGATTAGACTGCCGGTAAAGTTTACATAAAATAGGATGTGGTTTTACTTCTTCTTTTGTAATCCTTCCTTGAGTCCTAAATATAGTGTAAAATGCTGGTAAATAGTTCTTATGCTTGGAATTCCTTATGACGTTTACATCAACCTTAAGGTCATACATCACAATATGATACAAAAACTTTCCTATGAAGGTTAAAATTGTTGGTACCCATTCTTGGTGGTTCGTTTCGAGTGTTGCTCCTTGTCCTTTCAAACTGTGATCAATCCATTGCCACATTTGTCTAGGGTTTAAAGTAATTTCTTCATCGGGCAAAACATCTAAAGATTTATGTGTGTTAGAATAATGGTTACAATAGGTTTTGTGGACATCAGTCACTTTATCTAATACCCCTTTTTTTTGTTTAGAAAGATTCTTATATCGAGCATATACTTTGCTGCCTAATTCTCTATACAACATATGAGCAGTGGGACTGTAAGTTTCTGATCCTTGAGCCATTTTTTTAGCTTCTTCAACAATTATGGTAATACAATCCTTTGCAGGGATAGATCTTATATATGGTTCCATATTTATAGCACTTCTTTGGGCAGTTAAAGTAGCTAAATCTCTATTAAATGCTTTTAACGCTTCATCCTCCCACATTTTATAATGCTCTTCCAAGGATTTGCGATATCTTTGTATTTCTTCTGTTACTGGGCCTTTTTTATCAATACTCTTAATCTAAAATATTACAAAATACTAGTAAAAGTAGTAAAGACTACAATTTCAGGATAAACCCATGACAATAAACATGTGATTATTCTCTAAGTAACAAAATGTAGAATATTAAAAAAAATTCAACTTACTGTTACATATCCATCCTTCTCCATTTGAATTTGTTTTTCCACTGAGTTTACAAGTGAGGTTGTGGAAAATATCCCACTACTGGAATCACCATTTTTTATCACAAGTGGTGTTTGTTGATCAGAATGGTTTAATCCATTTACTAAGTGGTTATTATAAATCACTTGAGGTGGATGATATTGAGGTTTATAATTTGGTTCAAAACAATGCATTGCTGTTAAAACAAGTTCCCTTTCATTGTTTAAAAAAAATCCCTCGTTCATTATCCTATTGAATGTGATACCTTGAAGCTGAGCTTCTTTTGCAAATTTTTTTATTTCCTTAATATAATCCTTAACATTGTTTCTACCAAAACATTCAAATATTGCTACATAAGTTTGAACATCCCTGTCGATTCGCTCTTCTTGCATGATATCCAATACTTCTTTAACTTTTTGAAAGTCACCTTTATCAGCAAAACCCTTGAGAAGTTGATTATAAACCTTTTTACTTTGTATAGGAATGTTATGCTTGTATCTCATTCTTTTAATTTGAGCTCTGTGAAAGTGTAGAGCATTCAATCCTCTTTGAGGATTCTTTAGGCTAGAACAAACTTCAATGTATGCCGCAATTGTTTTTGTTATAATTTCTTTTCTTCGCTTATGATCTATACTAGCTTTTATGTTAGGCTTGTCTGGTGGATCTTTCACTTCATCTACCTCTGATATTTGTTCATCTAACAATTCTGGTTGAAATGTGCTTACTACTTTAATGCTTAAAAAATGTATTTTATTAGTACTTCAAATTTTATTATAAATCTTAGTTAAAGAATGACAAGATGTTTTTTTATTTAATTCGGTTTGGTTTAGAGCAGAAGATTAATCATTTGATTTGTCATATTACAATTTATATAGTTAAAACTAATTAAGATATGTTACCTGTCAAGGTCTGCCTCTACATTAGGATCAATTTCATTAACTTCACTATTAATTTCATTTGTTGGTAAAAAGAATGATTCTTGAAAACTAGTATTATGTTCCATTCCTAATTCATCTCTTAGTCTGTCTCTTAAAATATTCATATACATAGGAGTATTTTCAATCAATTCTTTAGGTACTTCCAAATCAACTGTTTTCTCATTATCATTTGAACTTGAAATAATATCTAATGAACTTATATTGGATAATGGGAAATTCTCAATTATGTTTAAATTGTTATATGTATATTCGTTAACTGTAGTTAACACAGGACTCCGGGAAAGTTGTTTGAGTTTGTGAAGTTCACTTAAATTTAAATTTGTACTGGCTAATAATTCCAAATCACTAAAAGTAAGCTTTTTTATGTTTGCTCTGCGTTGACATGTTGAATTTTCTGTAACTAATACAATATTGTATCAACTTTAACTTGAAATAAAAATATTAATTGGTGGTTATATCATTTATATAAGTACTTTGTTTACATAATTTATTATTATTATAAAGTTCAAGTAAATCTATAATATAAATATAAACAAATAATAAAAACACCTCACTTCTTAGAAATCAGATAACCTATGACATGCCACATGATAGTATTATGAAAAAGTACTCAAAAGTAATAGAAGCAACTGGGATAGGAGTGTACGTACGGGCCAGGAACTAAACACTCTGAAAGCTTGGGAAAAACCCCAGTATTGTTCAAGTGGAAATTCACACCATAAGAAAGTGTGCCCATCTTTTAGATCTCAGTGAATGTCACCCCAATATACATACATACAAATCTATAACTAAACTAAATTGTTAATAAAACATTAAAATGATTGACATGACCTAAATTGTTATTTTTATCTTGTTCAAAATAATCAGAATATTCACAGTTCATTTCCTAGTGTCTGACCTCATAAAATCTAAAATTGTTCCACTAATAAATTCATAAAATATGCTATTCAACATAAATAAGGAATAGTACAAAAATAGTTTTTACAGCTATTGAGCCAAAAATTTACATTATGACCCAAACAGCAAAGGTTGCTATCTAATTTATTTCTTTGATGGGTTATATATTATATATAACATGGAAATCTAATTACTTATTTTCAATATACGTTTATATTAAATAAGACAAATTCTTACCAACTAATAGTTCAGCATATTCTTTTTTATTTCTTTTTCTAGGTTTTTTATACTTTAAACTTGGATGAATTACCGTAGAATTACAACTAAATGAACCTAAAAATAAGTTTGTGTACTATACAATTTACATATAGTAATTATGAATTGAAATTTATAGGCACGTGTCTTACCTCTATAGAGATTGTTTATTTTACATAAGAGGCAGGATTTTCCGTTATTATTAAGTGTGCTGAATGACTCTCGGGAATATTTATAAAAACTAGGTCCTTGGACTTTAAGTAATCTGTGCATATTTTCAATGTTTTACTATGTTAATGAATTTTCAAGTTTTCAAATATTTAAATATTATATCTTTAACCTCATTCATTCCGCACGCCTAACCAAAACAAAGTGATGAAGGGTTGTCATAGACATGTCAATGTCAAAGCAAGATTCATACACCACCGATCTGTCAAATCAAATATTTAAAAATCCATAGAATACTAATCAGAGTATTTGAGATTATCTTTGATTGTACCATCTCCATGGATTTACGATGATTTATGAGTCTCATGATTATTTATGAGAAAAAGGAGAAATGGAAATCATAAAATACTACGATACATAAAAATATTGTTCGATGCTGCCATCTATCAGAAATAACTTTCTCCGATAGGTACGCAACCAAACATGCATTATTGTCTGTTGATCTGCATACCTCCTTCTTGCTCATAGTAGTAGCATTGTCTAATGTAGTAGTATAGTAACAAGTAGTAGTATAGTAATACAGACTGTCCAAATGAATTTATAGGGTAGGGTTGAAACTATTAACTTGTTATATTATATAATAATCCACAAGTAGGTTATCTATGGTTTAATTCACGGAAAAATACGATGCACCAATTTTGTATCATAGATAATCTACTTCATACTCATAGAGAAATTATTTCCTGTACGTTAATTCTATATCCTACTTTGTGGCCAGAGCTATGAATGAGAGCAAATTTGTTAACCCTGTGATGTCATTTGTCATATGCCAAGTCAATTATGAAATAATAAAAGTATTGCTTAGAATTATTCTCATGGAGACTAGATAAGGAGAACTGACTCATACGGGAAAATTGACAAATATGTCCTCAAAATCGTCTTTCTAAGTAGTTTGATTTTTGACCGCAGCGTGCGCATTGTACCTTAAGAACCCATTTCTGACAGAAACTACAATAACCTTACTTTTTATAGATGACAGTAGTCCGATAGTAAACATTACTAAAATGCAATAGAAATATAAAAATTATTTAAACTAGGCAGGTTATTCGTTGTTGGAAGCCATTGCAATAGTGGTTGGTAGTGCAGATTAGGTATAAAACGAAGATGCAAACTGAATTTAATTAAAGAAAACTAGAGTTTTTTCAGTAATCAAAAATATTAAGATAAATGAAGTAGGAGATAATTATTATCTTGAATCAAAATTATAATTATTCCCCACTTGTGAGAAGTGTTCTATACAAGTATATTATAAGAGATCAGGAAAAAGAAAGGTGAACAATGATTTGAAGAAAAACTAGAGGTTGATAAGAACTGAGTTATGAAACTAATCTGATGGAAGTACTAGTATGCCTTTGATACAGAAAATTATGAATTCAATTGATATTCAGATAATAATAGGAAATGAAAATATAAATGAGGTGAGAACATGAATTCAAACAAATAGGTATATTCAAGAAATAGAACAAAATTATGTTTGCAATTATTGGTGCACTTTACCAATAGGGATTAATGAAACCATAAGACATTGAAACTAATCGATGACACTTATTTCTTACCAATCTACAGCCAAGTAATTCAAGTCTGGGCAATTATGGAAAAGCATCAATATCATGAAAATAGTGTAGTGAATGTTTTGTGCAGCTGAGTTAATGAATAGCAACAGATATATATTTTGTGTACTCATGTATTTCACAATAATTGGTGACTTTCCACTGTGTTTGCTTTTAGGAATCAAACTTTTGTATTGTTAAAATAAAGTTCCTACTTGAAACAATTATTTTCTTGAGTGATGGAAATTATTTAAATATATCTTATATTGAAAACCTGTGCAGGCATCAACTTCCACATGTTAAACCACTATTGCAAAATGGTAGTTGTACCAGCACATATAGATTTTAGAGTAAATTATAGGACAGCAAGAAGCCCTACAGAAGTCCTTGTTAACGTATAAAGGTTTGGCACTTTTACTTGTGATGCTCTATCACTAAAGTAGTCTTAAATATTTATGACACATCACTTCATATAGTTTTAGGACATACCACAGTTCCAAACACCTTAAAATGCTTCAGTAATGCCTAGAAAAATAGCAACACTGTTTTCTTCATAATCTAGTCTAGAGGTTTGTAATTGGATGTCAGGTTCAATCGTGAATGTATAGTTGAGCATTTTCTCTAAAATCAATCTGGTATCAAGATATATTATCTATGTGTTCTTTTGTAATCCTATAAATCAAGGTAAATCTATCAAGTTTCCTAATTACCTTATTTTAACTTTAACAGTAAACTTATTACCAACTCATAGTATGTATAACAGGCCATAAAATAGGTAGATTTCAAGTAAGAGGCAAAATACAGATTGTACACTTTATTTTTAGGTGGAAGAAGTTACATGGTGTGTAGTTGATTAGGTAGGTACTTCTCATGAAAATCTGTATAGGTATTTAACATTTTCATAATTTCATCTTCTAAAGGCTTGACCAGTTTGGAAGCATTCATATTTTCGTTAAGTTCATGAAAAAAAACCTAAAAATTAGATATTATCAATTATGTAATTGTTTTATTATTTCTTAATAATAGGACCAAAATTTGTGTTTAGAGCTTATGGCAAGTGACATTTATCAATACATACCTACCTTCTATGTTTTCAAACTATTTTTTCTAGTTGCAAAATATGATGCTCCAATTCTAAATTATTCGAAGGCTGTTGTATCCTTTATAATAGTTCACTCTCATGTCCGCGTGCACGTGCCTATCAATCGTCAGAGTCTTGTAGTCGAGCCTTTAGTTAGCCTTGACAGGCAACACGGTCAATTGTCACTGTAACTAGCATATAGGAGATAGGAATGTCGTGTGTCGAATAATGTCATTACATTTTTATTCTTTGTTCTATTCATGTTATAAATCCGTAATATAGTAATTTTAAAAGTATGTCCAACCGAAGTCAAGTTATTCTGGCATCTCCCCGTTATTAGTTACAACAAAGTGGCGACGAGGATAAAAATTTTAAGTGCCGTCAAGAAGACCAACGAGTTCGTACACATTCACACTCTACTGTAAGTACACGTGCTCTGGTTCTATCTATTTTCAATCGTCAACCGAAAATACGTCCAAACACGTCAAATCATGCAGTCTGAAGAGTTTTTAAAGTCAATATTATCCACAATGGCTGAAGTTTTACGTCAAAACGGGGAAATGCTCCAGGCCATAAAGTCAAATCAGCCAACTCAGCCCAACGTCAATGTAGTATCAAATTTCGAATATTTCGACGGCAGTAAAGAAACGTTTCGTCAATACCGTAAGCGCCTAGAAAATTGGTTCGATTTAAAGGGAATCAAGGACAATAAAGAACTCTGGGTGAGAGAATTGCTACTTCACATAGGTCCTCAACTACACACCGTGCTGTGTTCACTAACGGCACCGGCGGATCCAAGTTCCATGACCTACGACACCCTTGTCAAGCTGTTGGAAGATCATTTGTGTCCAGTTCCAAACATAATCGTGCAACAACATCGCTTTTTGTCAAGAAACCAAAAAGAAGGGGAGACGATTAGCCAATATTCAGCTGAACTACGTCAACTAGCGTCTACCTGTAAGTTCGAGTGTCAATGTGAAAGAAACGTCGCGAATCTGTTCCTACGAGCTCAGTTCATCCGTGGACTAAAAGACAATGGAATCCGGGAAAAACTATTACAATTAGCCGATGCAACATACGAAAGAGTGGTCGAATCGGCAGTAGCGTATGAAGCGTCAAAAATCGATTGTCGAGAAATGTCAAATACATCCGTCAATACTGTGGTCGATACAGACGTCAATCGGATTTCACGTGCGCGCTCGCGTTTTGAAAACAGACAAACGACGTCCCGTTCCCAACGTTTCCGTCAAAGTGATCGATCTCCATCACATACACGTCAAAATTCGCGAATAAACTTTAAAGCGCTTGGAATCGAACAGAACTGTCTTCGATGTGGCAAAACAAACCATAAGTCGAACAATTGTCGAGTGCCGCGCGAAAAATTGCGTTGTAGTGCCTGTTCAAAAACTGGTCACGTCAAAAGTGTTTGTTTGTCGTACCTGATGAAGAGACAAGATGAGTCTCATGTCAAAAATGTCGAATTGGATCCTGAAGACATAGCTGAATCAAACTTTTTAGATGACCTTGTTGGTGTGAATAAAATATATGACATTTTCTCGTCCAACCTGGAAATTTCAACCAATGATGATGCAAAATTCTTCACGTCAGTACGTCTGAACTCAGAACATGATCAACAATTCGAAGTTGATTCAGGATCAGCGTTCACCTTACTTCCACGCCGTGACTTTGAGAAGTTGAATTTCAAAGGTGATGTCAAACAAACTGATGTACGATTTCGCTCATACACCCATGGTATTTTCAAACCTCTTGGTTACGCTATTGTTCCTGTCAAGTACGAGGGCCACACGTCAAATGAATTATTGTTTGTGGTACCTGACCATCTCAGTCCGATTTTAGGCAGAGTATGGATACGACGATTAAATGTTGATCTCAAACGTCTAGATATGTCTAAAGTCAATCCTATATTCGTCAAATCTATCAATTCTGTAGATATAACACCCGAGTCAATTATGGAAGAGTTTGCCGATATTTTTGAACAAAAAGTGGGATGTATTCCAAACTTTACTTGCTCATTGAAATTGAAAAGCAATGCAAAACCTGTATTTTCAAAAGCCAGAGATGTTCCTTTCGCACTTCGCGATGCAGTCGATAAAGAATTGGATGAATTAATCGCAAACGACATAATATACCAAGTGAATCATTCGGATTGGGGTTCACCGTTGGTTCCAATTCCTAAAGCACATGGGAAAGTCCGCTTAGCAGTCGATTATAAGGTAGCTGTCAACAAACAACTGCACGATGCACAATTTCCGATTCCACGAATCGATGAAGTGGTCAACAACCTGCATGATGCCAGCGTATTTTGTACACTCGACCTGTACAAAGCCTACCTCCACGTTCAAGTTGATAAAGAAAGTCAAATGATCCAGGCAATGTCAACACACAGAGGAGTCTTCGCCATGAAACGTCTAAGCTTTGGTATAAAGCCTGCACCATCTGAATTCCATCGAATTCTACATCAAATATTGTCCGGATTGAAAGGTACAACCGCATACTTCGACGATGTCATTATCTACGGATCAAATAAAGAAGAGTGTCTGTCAAACCTTATCAGCTGTCTAAATCGTCTACGTCAATATGACCTACACCTCAACCGTGAAAAATGTCAATTTTTCAAGACATCAATCACGTACCTTGGATACGTGATCGAACACAACAGCATCAAGAAATGTCCTGAGAAAGTACAACAGCATCAAGAAATGTCCTGAGAAAGTGAGAGCAATCATAGATGCTCCACAGCCACGTGATACTGCAGACGTAAGAAGATTTTTGGGAATGGCTACTTACTACGCTAAGTTCATTCCAGATCTTTCATCTCTGACATATCCTCTAAGATGCCTGCTCCGCAAGAAGTCAAAGTTCAAATGGTCGAAATCATGTCAAGAATCGTTCCTTCGCTTGAAGAGAGAGATCGCTAGCGATCGCGTTTTAATGCCGTTCAACCCAGATTTACCAGTTGTACTCACCTGCGATGCCAGCTCTGTTGGAATAGGTGCTGTCCTGTCACATGTCGTCAATGGCCAGGAACGACCAATAGCTTTCGCCTCCAGGTCACTAACAGTGTCCGAAGGAAATTATAGTCAATTGGATCGCGAAGCTCTAGCTATCGTATACGGAGTAAATAAGTTTTACATGTTTCTGTTTGCAAGAAAATTTACTCTCGTCACTGATAACAGTCCGTTGAGTCGAATTTTTCACCAGGACGCCAAACTGCCAGTTCTTTCTGCTTCACGACTTCTACGATACGCCACAATTTTGAGTGGATTTGATTACGTCATCAAACACAAAAAAGCAGAAGAAAACGTCCATGTTGATTATTTTTCGAGAGCTCCATTACAGTCAAACTTACCTGCTTTGAATGAAGACGACATCATTCAACAGCAATGTATTAATCAGATATCAACCGACGTGATATCAGCAAAAACCATCGCTGCTGCTACGACGCAAGATGATAAGCTATCAAAATTGCTTCAGCAGCTGAAAAGCGGCGAAAATCAAGAAGAACAATATTCTTTACAGGATGGTGTGATATTTAAAGGGAATCGAGTCATGATTCCTGACGCACTTCAAGCTTCAGTACTGTCAGAGCTTCACGCCACCCACGTCAAGACGTCGAAAATGAAAAGCCTGTCTCGAAGATATTGTTATTGGAAAAACATTGATCGTGACATCGAGTCGTTCGTAAAGAGTTGTGATGCTTGCGCTTCAACTGCTTCTGCCCCACCTGCTGTACCGTTGCATCCGTGGGAAGAACCGAAGTCAAATTTTCAACGTGTTCATATCGACTACGCAGGCCCGAAAGATGGATATTACATTTTCATTCTGATTGACGCCAAATCGAAATGGCCAGAGATCAGATTGTCAAAAACTGCGCCGACCTCAGCTTCTACAATCGAATACCTCAAAGACATTTTTAGTATCCATGGCTTGCCTGAAATAATTGTGTCCGACAACGCTACAATTTTTACCAGCTCCGAATTCGTCAAATTCTGTGAAACGAATGGAATTCTTCGCCGTCTAATTGCACCTGGACATCCTCAAACAAATGGTCAAGCTGAACGTTACGTTCAATTTTTGAAGCGAAAGTTGGATGCCATGAAGTCCGAAATTGGATCAATGCAATCAAAAATCCAGGAAATTTTGTTTCGCTATCGCCACGTCGACCAGCTTCGCCAATCAGAAGTCACACGTCGAGTTTCCTTCGCAAGTCCACCAAAAGATTACTCTCCAGCTCGTGCTAGACCAGTAGCTGATTTCTCTTCGCCGACATGGAATCCGACGGTAACCGTCATTCCTACGCAACCCAATATCGTTCAACAACGTAATGAAGTCATGCCCATTAGGGAAGTCAGGCCTCCAGAGAATGTTGCAGCCCCAGAGCCGCAAGAGAATGTTGCATCCCCACAGCCGCAAGGAAAGGTTGCAGCCTTAGAGCCGCCCCCTGCAATGTCAGCAGACGTTGTCACTCCGCAACCAGTGCCTGATGTGGTGAACCGTCCACAGCGTATGCGTCGTCTACCTACATACTTGGGCGACTATGTTCAATGACTTTATTTCATTTTAATTTCAAATAGTGTGGGAGATTGTTGTATCCTTTATAATAGTTCACTCTCATGTCCGCGTGCACGTGCCTATCAATCGTCAGAGTCTTGTAGTCGAGCCTTTAGTTAGCCTTGACAGGCAACACGGTCAATTGTCACTGTAACTAGCATATAGGAGATAGGAATGTCGTGTGTCGAATAATGTCATTACATTTTTATTCTTTGTTCTATTCATGTTATAAATCCGTAATATAGTAATTTTAAAAGTATGTCCAACCGAAGTCAAGTTATTCTGGCATCTCCCCGTTATTAGTTACAACAAAGGCCATTCAATATAGTACATTTGAAATGATACACCGCCTCCAAGCATTTTAATTGGTTTCTCCTTCTTCGTTTTTTCATATTTTTGTTAGTTAATATTTTACTATGTAGGAAGCCAGATTCTGAAAAAACTTTATACATAATGTGAACATAGGTATTTCTTAATACAACTTGAATTTATTTTTCATATTTGGGGTGAACTTGGTTCTAGAATATACTTACTTTCACGTAGGGTGTCTTCTTTATTCTTCAAATTTCTCTTTCAAATACCTGTTTTACTCATTGTATCTGTGCTGGACCTTTAAATTTGTTCTTAAATTCCATAACAAAGAAGCATGATAGTAGATATTCGTATAATACATTCAGCTGATTATTTTACGATCAAAATTTTCGTTATTTTTTAAAAAGAGTTAAAAAAAAGGACTTCTTATCCAAAAAATGTTTTGGTTTTATTACCTCTAACCTCACTTTCCTTACACGTGAACCGCGAACTGTCAAAGGAGCCTGCAACCAATAAAACTTGATGAACTAAAGTTTTATGATTGGCTGTGAAGGTTCTTATTCTTAGCTGGCGCCCTCTACCTTGTGCAAAAATTGAAATACATGGAGTTCGGTCTCCTTATATAGTCTCCATGATCCCGCTCTTCAAAAATGTGAAATAACACGTAGTTTTTGTAACCGGTCACCTAGAAACAAGAAAGTACAAACACAAAACAGTCTAACCTATAGAAGTGAAAGTCCAATAGGATTACCTATTATAGAATGAAAAAATGAGGTGTCAAACCCATCCACCTGAAGCGCTAGTTGCAATTGAGTTGTCGAAATAGGAAAGGCAGCTGAGGCCGAAAAACAGACTAAGGGAAGAAGAATTTCAGCGATCGCAGTGGATGGGTTCAGAACTATTTCATAGCGCTTTTTTCAATGGAAGTTTGTTTTTGGAATGACTAATGCCTGATTTCACAGGTAATACCTAAAACGAATTTAGGAATTCCTAAATGCAATTTACATTTAACCACGCGCTAAGTAATGCCTAAGAGTGATAATATTACGTATTTCCCATCACTTTTTGATCAATCCTGAAAGAATTGTAGGAACAGCTTTGCGAGTGAGGCCCCTTTTTGTCCCAATAACAATATATTGTGGTTCAAAATATATGTTTTAAACTTTGTAGGAGTTATAAATCTGTTTAGCGCTTAATTCATCTAGTTTTGGATTGCGAATAACGGCAACCCATTCGAATATTCAACAACAAAGGGTCATGTTTGGGAAACCTATGTCGTTTTGATGTAATGTCTGTACACCCAGGAACGCAACACTTCACACCAACCATTATAAATATTATGAATCATCACACTTGATAAGACTTACAGTACCTAATTAAAACACAAATAACAGCAGCAAATGGCAGAAGGAAACAATGGTGACAACAACTATATGACAGCTTTGATGAATTTTAAAATCTTTTCTTCTTTTCGTGCTAAAGGCCTTAGCTGCCAGGCCTGTTTCGACAACTCAATTGCAACTAGCGCTTCAGGTGGATGGGTTTGTAACCTCATATATGTATTCAAGGTCATCCTATAAACTTTCACTTCTATAGGTTAGACTGTTTTGTGAGTACAAATACAACATTTTCAAAAGAAAGAAACCGTTCCACTACAATCTCCATATGATTTTCTATACGTTGTGGCGCAACTTTTTTTTTCCAAGAGAAACTATTGAAATTCCTTCTCCGTAATCACTATCGCTCTCGTCGTCAATATCATCAAATAAAAAACGATATTTTGCATCTAATGCAGCTGCCAATGTTACAAATTCACTTTGGTTTTGGTTCATCATAGTCGATATAAAAGCAGAGAGGGAAATAAAATAACATAAACAAAGTTGTGTAAAGGAACAACAACAACGAAACTTACAAATTTCATGACTCGACGAGATGTCCGATTAATTAATTAAAATTTGACAGTTATTTTACCATAATGCGTTCATGAATCACGGGTTACAATGTGCACCATTTCAAATGTCAACCAATTCCATTACAGAGTAAAGTGTTACTTTGTACATTCGTTTATGAAACGCACCCCTGATGGTAAAATACTGTACTGCGCCGGACGTGACAGAACAAGTTTATTTGCAACTATGGCAACGATGTTTTATTTTTCACTGACACTGATACCACAGA
>CAJUYH010009329.1:0-13942 GCA_910591685.1 Galerucella tenella
CCACACAAACTCGCCTCCGGCGCCATTTAGTACATTCGGCTATAAAAAAGATGTCAAATATAAAGCGGAAGCCAAAATCGAAATGAATAAACATGAAGAGAAAAGGCGTCCTTACAGTGTACAAACGACGAAGTCTGCTCCAGATGTTATCGTAACTCACTGACAAATGCGAAAAGCCGTTTGGGAACCATATCGTAGAAGATACCCTCGGCATACCAGCACTCATGTCTCTTTCCAGGAGACTTTAGGAACGGAAGGAACTCAAACGTATGAAACTGATTTTTATACATAAAGAATGTAGGAATATGAAATGTTTATTCATTCTTTTTTTAATTTCTTGGGAAATTAAACCACAATATTTTTAAATTCTTTATTTCAACGTTTCGGTAGCGTTCCAGCTACCGTTGTCAAGAAAAAATAAGTAGAATAGTTATTTGTATACTAAGGCCGCAAAATGCTTTTTCCGAGGCCGAGGCAAGATAATCTCGAGGTCGCGAAAACATTTCGCGGCCATAGTATACACAATATTTTTCGTGCAACCGTGAAAATTACATAATTTTAATAAACATTATGTCTCTTTAGAAAAGACAGCGTTTCAACGCGAATAGAGAAAATTACACCTCAATATCACAATGTTTCTATGGAGATGAAATATTTAGCAATACAAATCAATTTGACATTTCTTGTGAAGTCGTGAAGATGTCCGATAGCGATAGTGATATTTCAGTTACTTGCACTCCTCCTGAGCTGAGAGATCTCATAGACTCAGCACTTTCTGATTTGATACCCGAAAAATCTAAACGGAAATATGAAAAATGTTACAGCAACTTCAAACATTGTTATTGTCATATTTCAGAAATGTCAAATGCTGTAGTGGCGTTCAGTTTCCGGCAGTCACTATGGGAACGGCCGTAAAAATTTTTGTCGGCCGTCACTCTGGGTAACGGCCGCAAAATATCATTTTGCGGCCTCTGTTGCGGCTGCAAAATGCTTGTTTTGCGTCCGGTTGCACGAAAACGCGCTATCCCAATAAAAACCGTTCCTGGAACGTGCACTTCACTGGATCCATTTCTACTATCATATCGTTGGAATGTCATAAAATGAAATATTTCATTTCACATTTTGCCACAGATATGATCTACTATGAATGGACCTTAATAAAAATTTGATAACAAAATTTTGCAGTCTTGAACTTCAAAATAATTTTTGATTGTCTAGTTGTCAAATTTTTTCTGTTGTGTCAGTTAGGGATAAAAATTAATTTCTACTTATTTTTTCTTGACAACGGTAGCTGGAACGCTACCGAAACGTTGAAATAAAGAATTTAAAAATATTGTGGTTTAATTTCCCAAGAAATAAAAAAAAAGAATGAATAATATACCACAAGGAACATACAGAAGATATAAAATGTTTATATTTGAAATTGTGAAGGCTTGCAGGTGTTTACCAATTTTTACGAGTTTCCGTGAATCATTTTAGGGAACAAGATCACACAATAAAATGGAAAGATTCTCATGTATATTGCTACTTTCCATTCCTTTATAAATTGTGGGGGTTTTGTACAAAATTTTTTGACTCATAGTTAGAATTTTTACAATCTCTTGAACATTGGTAAAATCTTCCTGCAGCTTCAATTTAAAATTTTATTCTGGCCGTTGAGGCCTTTTTGAATGATCAGTTTTCAGGTTTTTTTGAATATTTGACAATCGATATGATATTAGGATCGGTATAATAAAGAAAATTGAAGTTATAATAAGCTCGTACCAAGATTTTTAATTCATTATATTAATATAGTACAGAGTGTTCGTGAAACGTGAAATAAATTTTTCATTTCCGCAACCAAAAATTAAAAAAAGAACAACTGGAAAAAATTTAAAAAAACAACTGGAGCACATCTATTGTCCTTTTTTCTCTTATTTTCTTGGGAATCAAATCACAATAATGTTTTTTATTATTGTGGTTTGATTCCCAAAAAAATAAGAGAAAAAAGAATAAGTAATGCCTCAAGGAACTTACAGGAGATACATCTATTGTTTGTATTGAACAATAATATTTGATTTAACGCAAAATGACATCATCGGAAATTTTTTTAAAATCAAACACTGCACAGTCAACAGAAGCAAACAAGAGCCCCGGAAAATATGCAAACTAGAAGAATGGATATTGCAACCAGCCAATAAGGAGACAATGTGAACGATTGTACATAAGTAATTGTCAACATAATCTTATCAATATTCATCAATTTTTTTTCTGTATCAATGTTGTCAATGTGAAGATAATCATCCGAATTTCAGATTGGATAATTATTCGATCGAGTAGCTTGAGTATTTTTCAGAATGGATATCTTTTGAACAAATAAAATAATTGACATTATACACTATTTCAATGATGAAATATTAATAACCAAAGGATCTTCAATGGAAAAAGGTGCATATGAACTTCTTTATTGTTGCTATTACAATTTAAACAGACAGCAATAAAATACCATCAAACGCACCACGAGAAGCTTTTACCCCGTCGTCTGACTAACAAGTACACTGTCTGTTTTCGGTCCATAACTAATCCATAGTTTATGAACGTACCCCTTATGTCATCAGTCATTTTTGGTTGAGCGCCAATTTTAAACTAATGGTATTTTTATTCAAATAATTTTATCTTGATAGGTAATTTCAAGCAGCAAATATGTTAAAGACAATCTCCTGGGTGTACAAAATTATGCTGCACAAGTTTTTGTTGAACTACTTACTATCTCTGGATTTTCAAAATATTTGAATTTGTCCATTATTGACCTAGGTTAATAATAGGAAAAATTATTAACCACTAATAAAAAAATTCAACTTCTCAGTTGGCTAGAACAAGCAATAATTGTCAACTTCACAGCTAGTAGTGGAAAGAATATATTTTTTACATTATTAAATTATAATATGCCCCCCCAACTTTGAAAATAACAAAAAATTACATAATTTGAAATACTAATTTTTTTAATTTATGGTGAATTAAAAAAAACTCACATTCTCGAATTATTTATCATCTCCTTTCTTCAGTCTTATACTATATAATTCGTTGGAGTGAAGGTTGAAATATTGGAGATATAGATTCGAGAAATCTAGTACAATCTAGAAATAATTTCAACCGAAGTATTTCTTGATTCACCCTGTAACCAATCAATAATTTGGGTTTAAAATCTGCTTCAGTAATGCCGCATAAATAAGGATTAACAGTAATATAAAACATTTAGATTTTCCTAAATGAACTATATAACTTTTGTTAAACTTTTACTTTTCAACTTTAAGGTCCTGTTTTTCAAAAACATAGAATTGAAATTTTTCCATAGACAGGAGATCAAACTCTACCACAAAAATCAGAAGTTCGGAAAAGAAAAATTTGAGTGTGAGTGAATCCCATAAAATGTTCCAACAGCAAACAGTAAATTATAAAGATAATAAAGCTCCTTCCAATTTGAACCAGGTTTAATTATTAACAGGTAAATCGCCGAGAGAGTTTAACTTTCTTGATAAAAGCCAATAAAATTGCGATAAATTCAGTTTTTACGGCTGCCTTCTGTGATGTAGTATAAATAAAGCGGCACTGTAATTAGCCATAACAATTGTCGTAAAATTCGCATTATAATGCAATGAGTTCTCGACAATACAATTCTTGAAATTCCTACAGGAAATGATTTTAAACTTTGCTTGTTTCTACACTTCACTAGTAGACTATTTCTAGAGGTTTTTGAGATAGCAATGAACAAGTGTACGGTCACTGTCTATAGAAATAACCTCCTCTCCTAACGGCCAATTGTATGAACCAGGTAGTCCCAAAGTGGACGAAATCGGTTACCCAGGAGTCGACATACGAAAGCGAGGATGAAAACCATAAACTGTCAAATTATTGAAATATCAGGAAATGTCAATACCAAAAAGTGCTATTTAGAACCGGGTGCAATCAGATCTACAGAGTTGCCAACTAACATTATTACTGCTGGATTTTAAATGAGGTGTACCAATTTATTCGGGAGTCCGGACCTGGCTGCTTCGAGGAAAGTTCAGTTGATTTCTGCTCCGTAATAAACTATTTACAGGAGAATTACGAGCCTTTAAATAAACAAAAAAAGTGTATTGAACTATATAAAGGAGTAAAGTGTGCAATAAAAAATGTCTGGCAAGTAAGATTACAATAGCTCTTAGCTGTTGTTATCATAAAATTTGCAGTTTAACTTTAAATTTCACCGATAGAAGTCGCAAGGTTTGACGGGTCGACCGGCCGAAAGACTTTTAGCTCGGTGTGATAACGATAGGACTAAAAAAAATTTCTTTAACCTAGAATTCAAGCAACTTGGAAGAAAAAGATAATGATGAGAGATATAGAGAAACAGTGAACCAAATGAAATAAATGAAAAAACACGAAAAGGCAAATAGAATACAGAGAAGACATGAGGAAAAAGAAAGGAAAAAGAGAGAGAGAGATACGAACAACAAAGTGGATCGATTGAAAAACGAAAGAGGAAAAGGCAATATAGTAATACAAGTGAAAAAGATAAATTCAGATAGCACAGTGAACTGAAGAGCGAAATAAAAAGTTTCCTAGAAAGTAAAGTACACATAAACTCAACCGTAGAAAGTGCAGTTAGGTTGGGGGAAAGAACAGCAAACCAAGAAGTGAAGAAAAAAATTATGCAGAATGAAAAAAGTTCACGAGAGATAACTGAGGAAGAGCTTTTATATTTATTATTATTCATTTGTCTCAAAAAGATGGAGAAATACAAAAACAATTTCGAATGAGAGCAAAAGGAGAAAAAAATAATGGGAAAATTGTAAAGATGTGTTAAATACGACAACCCAACCAAAAGTCATAAAAATTTAGAGAGCCGTTCCTATATTGATTGAGGCGTTCGATACGTGAAACTAAGAAACTAAGTCTGTAAATTACAAGATATCTCATTCCAAATGTCATTAATAGTATATTATTAAACGAGCAATTTATGATAGCCATAATTCACGATGGGTGACGTTTGCGTCACGAGCCGCAAGTCACCCAAGTGAATTATGGCCATAAATTGCGAGTAGAATACTATACTTTGTCCACGACACTTAATTTATTTATTAATAAATAAAAGTCAGTAGCGATTTGGCATTTTACTAACCTCAAAATGTTGTGGCAGCTACTTCAAATAATTTGACATATATAGAGATGGGCGATACTGTAGAAAGTATCAATACAACGTACCGTTATAAATATATTGTTTTGAAATACTTAATATTAGAAAATATCGTAATGAAAAGTATCAATACTGAAAATTACAATATTTTATAGATACGATATATGTCAGAAACAAATTTCCTGAACAAAATACACAGATTTAATAGTTTATTTCATATTGTACCCCCATCTCTAGTCGGGAATTATGAACCATAATACACTACAGTGTATTATGAACCATAATTCACGACAGTTGATATATGGGTACCATATACCTTTATTTAAGAGGTAAAATAGCGACTTATTATTAGGTGGTCGTGGACAAAGTTATATTATTAATGTTTATTAAGTGCGTTTAAAAATGACGTTCACACATAATTTTAATCATTTGACATCATTTTTGTAACCAGGCAGCTGAGAAAATGGTATAGTCACTAAATTTTGGACAAAATGTTACGAATTTTTTTTTAACATATACAACCATTATCATATTATTATTGTGATTTAGGAACATTAACATAAATGGGACTATTAAAACAAATTATTTATTACGATTTTTAAGAACCTTTTAACAAATTCGAACCAGCTGAGCTGACAATTTCATCAGTACCATCAATTATCATTTTTTATTAATTCTAGTGTCTGCTAACAAAAAAAGCTGAGGACCTGCTCAAACAGTAATTACTTATTCTATTTTTTGCAATTCAAAATAGTATATATATAGTATTTTTATTATTGACCTAGCACCAAAAATAAGGTGCGCGGTTTATAAATATCTACGCCACCATGGTGTATATATATAATTTTTTCCACTACCAGCCAAACTTAAGACAAACATTAAAAATCTTGGAACATAAAACAGACAGGAAGGAGTCTTGTCATTCATTAGCTGTATAAGAAAATGCGACGGGAGTCGCCATTTGCAACACCCCAATTATGACCCATTTGTGAAGTTGACGTTAACTGACGTAGATAGTTTATGTAGTTTTTTTGGTGAAAATAAGTTTAAACGAAAGTATTATCAGAAGTATTATTCTATATTCGTATTTTCAGTGCTCCTAGACAATATTGTTTGTATAGGACAGCCATTTCAATAAGCTACAATTTTAAAATTTTACATATTCCATACCCTATACAAACAGTACGCCACTGTCAAAACGGAAACGACTATTCGCCATTTGCAACCTCCCATTTGGACGCAAACTTATTTGGTATGGTTGAAATAATATACCCTTCTTGGTGTGCGTTATCGATTGTGACGTATATCCGGGTTTTCGGCATGTCGTTTATTTTATTTGCTATTTTGACATATAGCTAACCTCAAATTTGATAATAATAATAATAATAGGGTAAAATCGTTAACGGAGATGTGTTACTACCCAATGGGAATATTATAACTGTCATGCAAAATGGCGAGACCTACAAATATCTAGGATTTCAGCAGGCTAAGCTATTAGACCAAAAGCAAGCAAAAATCAAAATTAGGAGCCAGTTCACTCAAAGGGTAACTACTTTATTGAAATCCCAGTTGAACGCAGGAAATCTAGCAAAAGCAATTAACACCTACGCCATGCCGATCCTGACATACTCATTTGGAATTCTGAAGTGGACAAAGACAGAGCTGGAGGATATTCAAAGAACGTACCATGATGACCAAACACAAATGTCACCATCCGACATCATCAGTTATTAGGACAACACTACCAAGAAGAGAGGGAGGGAGAGGTCTAGTGGACATAGTAAATTTACATAACAAACAAATATCTAGACTCCAAGAATTCTTCATTGCCAAGGCTGAAACATCTGAATTGCATGAGATGGTCGCAAAAGCAGATAAAAACTATTCCCCCTTAAATCTTGTGATCCCCTATATGAGACTTGAAATCGTTACAGATTCTGACAAACAGGTGGAGTGGGCTCAGAAAGCGCTTCATGGTCGACCTCATCACGACCTCAATCAACCTCATATCGACAAGGAAGCATCAAATAAGTGGCTATCTGATGGAACATTATTTTCAGAAACAGAAGGATTTATGATGGCAATTCAAGACCAAGTAATTAATACCAACAATTACAAGAAATGTGTCATGAAAGATCCAAACATCGATACGGACAAGTGCAGAAGGTGCCAACAAACAACAGAGACGATACAACACATTACGTCGGGATGTTCAGCCTTAGCTAACATTGATTACCTACGCAGGCACAATCAATTTTGCAACATCATCCATCAGAAGTTGGCCAACAAATTTGGATTAGTGAACACCTACACCCCATATTACAAGTACCATCCGAATTCGGTGCTAGAGAATGCTGATTTTAGACTATACTGCGATAGGTCAATTATCACCGATAGACGGTTGACGAATAACCGGCCTGATATTGTAGTTGTGGATAAAAAAGCTAACTCGGTTTATCTGGTGGATGTTGCTGTACCCAATAATAACAATATTCTGGACAAATACAACGAGAAAATTGCGAAATACACCGAGCTTGCAATTGAGGTAAGACAGATGTGGCATGCAGAGAAAATAGAGGTGGTACCGATCATCGTTTCATCTACGGGACTAATTCCCAAAACTCTACAAGATAGCCTTACCAAACTGGGTCTTCACAAAAATACTTACATCGATCTGCAGAAGGCTGCCATCCTAAATACCTGTCACACTGTCCGTAAATTTCTAAATATGTGACTTCCGAGCCTAATCCCATTTGCGTTTACACACGCTCGGGATAGGTGAACATTACCAGCAAGTGCTGAGCAAGTGCATACTTGGAATGATAATAATGATAATAATAATAATAATAATAATGTTTATTCATAAAATACAATACAATTTGATAAAAACAATTTCAAATCTTTCAGAATAAACATTGATACATCGCTGAGGCATAATGCCTGTGCGCGAGTTATAAAATTTGTAATAACATGTATAAACCATATAAAAATAAAATAATATAAAACAGCATAAAACAACATAATTTAGTGATAATATAGTGATAGGTCTTGATAGTGAGTTGTGGTCAAAGTCGGGAGTTAAGGTCTTAATCGGGTAATAAGCGTTTTAGCTTCGCGTTTAATTTTGAAATTGGGATAAAATTTTGTAATATTCCAAAAATAAAATTGAATAAACATAAATAAATTATTTTAGATACCTTAAATTAATAAAATCATCAAAAATATGTCTGTCTTTACTAGATATCCAGTTTTTTACAGAATATTTGTAACGTGGCAGTTTATTTATTTCCTTAATATTATTTGGTAGCATATTAAAGAGTCTTGGTGCAAAATAAGTCGTACATCGTTGTCCAATGGTCTTTGAGCTCATTGTGAGGTAAGTACATTTACGTCGAGTAGGGTAGTTATGTTGTGGAAAAAGTATATTTATATTTCTTTTGAAGATGTTTATTAGAATGTTTTGGCAGTATAACTGTCTCATGTCATATTTTTTCGTTGTGTCAGACAGGGACCAAAAATTATTTTATCAATTTTTTTTTTTTTATTTATTACAAACATACCCGCATCAACTACTAAGAGTTATTAGCAGGAGGACTTACACAAGTAGTATGTGTTATAGATAATTTTTAAATTTTGTTGTACAAATTAATGTCTTTGAAATATTTAATTGAAGCAATTGTGTCTTTGGTGAGCACATCCTTGAACATCGCACTTAAATTGTTCTGTCTTCTATATCTGGAATATTCGGGACACTCTAAGATGATATGTTTTATGGAAAGAGAAACATGGCAATGGATACATTCTGGTTTTATCAATTTTATTACTAGTTAATCTTGACAACGGTAGCTGGAACGCTACCGAAACGTCGAAATAAAAAATAAAAAAACATTATTGTGGTTTGTTTCCCAAAAAAATAAGAAAAAAAAAAGAATAAGTAATGCCACAAGGAACTTACAGAAGATAATAATTAACAGCTTCTTTTTCTAACTGAAAATACTTGAGAACTTTCAAAATACTGATGTTTATCCGTGTATTCATGCATATTTTTCTATTATTCATATAAATAAAACAATAACATTAATATTCACTTTTCATAAATAATAATTGACCGTGAACAACAAAGTACAGACCTGTCAAGAACTGTCAGTGTGACAGTAGAAAAAGACGTAAGACTTATTGCCGCTACGAAAGTAACGCCTTCATAGTATTTTAAACTCCTGATTGATAGAATTGAGCTTGAGCGTAATCTAAACATCAACCAATAAATATTTTGTAAGTCAAAGATTAGGGTTAACGTTTGTAATACATTTAAACGGTTCATTATTGTGATATTTTGATTAGGATTAATCACAGACCTGCCTTTTTCCATTTCTTCCTACGTAATGTGTTAGAAGAAGGGTATTATTTCAACCATAAATGCTCCTTCCTGTCTGTTTTATGTTCTAAGTTAAAAATAATTCACAAACGCACCACGAGAAGCGTTTACCCCGTCGTCTGACTGACAAAGTACTCTGTCAGTTTTCGATATATTATTCAAATTTTTATTCAAATAATTTTTCTTGATAGGTAATTTCAAGCAGCAAATATTTTAAAGTTAATCTCCTGGGTATACAAAATTATGTTGCACACGTTTTTGTTAAACTACTTCCCCTGAATTATCAAAATATTTGAATTTGTCCATTATTGACCTAGGATAATAATAGAAAAAATTATCAACCACTAATGAAGTAATTCAACTTCTCAGTTGGCTAGAAGAAGCAATAATTGTGAACTTCACAGCTGGTAGTGGAAAAATTCGATTATTCATTTCATCTAGTGACTAAAAATATAATGGTATTAGCGATCTAGAGGGGTTCACCAATATCGCTAAAGATTTTCACCTTAAAATTTCAAATCACTCATAATACAAGCAGAAAGTTCTACATAATATCCTAGTCACTGTCAAGAAAAATAGCGATCATTTGGTTGAAAACGTTCATTTTTAATTTTAGTTACATTATCATGAGTTGTATGTTTCAAGCCAAATATCTAGATGTATTCAAAATTGATGATAAATACCTATTATCTGGGGTGTCAATATTTTCATGTTATATTTGTAGTTGCATTATATTACCAAATTTTAAAGAAACTGTTTGGTTAATTGAATTTATTTATTTGTGTTGTATGCAAAATAAACTTTCTAATAGTAAATTTTGTTTTATTGCCTTTTATTGCTCTTCAGGAAACACATCTCCATATGATTTAACCAAATCCGGACTTATTTAGTTAGAGCATAATAATATGGAAAATCATATTTCCTTTCCCATGAAAATTGTTATGGAATTATTCTTAGTACCTTCATAAAATTAAAAAGAAAAACAAGCTCTAAATATGATTTCTCTTCCGATCAACAACTTCCTTCTCAACGCAAAAAATATAACTGTAATCAAATATCAAGATGCTGAGAATAAAACATCCTGAAACTGGACCCGATTCAAACTTTCTATTTCCACTGCGTCTTAAATTCCAATGTTTGCCATTCCACACTGTAACAACATTATGTTGAAACGTTCTTGCGGAATAAGAACACAAATTAACTAAATTAACAAAGTAGGTGACCTCAAAGTTTTAATTATGTATCCCAAGTGACAAGAACTTTAAGTGTGCTCAAATTTAATTAGAGATGTTGTGAAGTTCTTACTGGAAAAAAAAACCACAACTATATAACTCCGTGATGGAAATGTAATTAATTTCATTTGCAAGGAAATAATATTTATACGTTGTGATAAAAGATTGTGTTCACCTTTCAAAAAGATTATTCAGAATATGCAGAATGAGAGGTTATGACGCAATGCGAAAAATATAGGAAAAGCCATTGTGTGATTGAGGAGGGAAATGTTGAAACACAATAAATGTGAGGTTATAAGATCGTTTATGTTTAGGTACAATTTCCTAATTGTCGAAGCAGTAAACCATCTAGAGTACACTCCTGATTTCAGCACGAGTTATTCATACGTTTGGGTTGGAGCTTAAACTGAATCTTTGTACTATTTCCCATGTTATCTATCTACTTCCATTCCAGATTCGTTTCTTCTATATAGGCCACCAGTTTTGTTTTAGAGGGATCTTCAGTAGTTGTGATGGTTTTGATATTTCCACTCTAAAGTGCTTCCGTCTGAGTCCTTGTAAGTTCTCACAGAAGCAGAGTATGTGAGCCCACACAGCACCAAATATCTTGGAGATATTTCAAAAAGATCTCAATTAAATCACAATATCTCAGATATCTTGCGATATTGCTGAGATATTTCGGAGATATTAGGAAATTTTCCAAAAGCTTCTTCATATATTCGAGACATTTCCGAGATATCTCTGAGTCGTTCAAGTATTTTATGAAGTGTTTGATGATTATTACAGTTTTCTAGATATCTCCGACATATTTCTCAAACAATCCTGTCAGCATGTCACTCTTCTGTAGGATTGCCAAGCTGTAACACTTGATTGTTATTAATAGGTTGGTAAATATCACCGAATAATTTAATCTTAATCTTAAATTAGTTTCAGTTTAGTTGATGTTGCATGAATCCACCTTTATAGACCGGTTTCGCCCAGAAGCTGGGGAAATACACCAATCTCAGTAAAAAAACGTTAAATATGGGATAATAGTGATATCCACAACTAGTGGGTGTCATCAGCAACACAATCCTGATCCGGTCACCAACGATATCTCAATAATTCCTTACATCTAAAATAAGCTGCTTGGGGAAGGTTCGAAAAAGACATTAGTTCATTCAGAATAAATGTTACAGAGGTACTTCAATTTCCTATCTCTATCTGTAGAGTAGGGAGGGTGCGAGTGTAGGCTCACAGCACTTAGGCCACATGTGACCCATTGTACATCCTCCCGAGGAGTCCTCCTAGGTCATCGTCCATCCTGTCCTTCTCAGGAAGATGGACAGGTCACTAGGGGACATCTCCTTTATATCGGCAGGTATAGGCCAAGACTCACCAAACACACACTTTCTTATCGACGATAACTCCGGACACTCGCATAAGACATGCCTGACACTTTCATCTTCCTGTTTACACATCCTGCAGAGGTGTGTCCACTAGTAGCCACATAGTATGGAGTTGTTTCCTCAGTTGACAGTGGCCAGTCAGAAATCCTACTGTTAAACGTAGGTTTTTCCTGGTCATCGTCAAATATTTCTTCCCATTGTCGCCCCTGGGTGATCCTAGTAAGACTGCATCCTTTGATTCCATCCCATCTCTTAAGGGATTGAGCATGGGTGTAACTTTTGGCTAGTTCCGCAATTGTTGGAGTCGTTAGGACGTAGCGTAACGAAGTTACTAATTTTCCGATTTGCAAAAGCAACAATTATTCCGGTTTTATATTTAAATTTATATTTCGGTTATTTTTCAACGTAAAAATATGATTCTTTTTCGTATGTTATCATAAAAATATCCCGGTTTTAATATAATGTTTAATTCTTCCGCGATATTAGTTTTTACAAAGATTGTATCCCCTCCGCGCGCTGATAAAACTCGGACAGCTCTGTAGTAGGCCAGCCCCCACGCCGAATAATATACCGTCGTATACTTTACTGGTAGCACTAAAAGGAATGCTACCGAAACGATAGGAGAGTTCGTCCGCAGACCTCGCAGAGGCTAGAGGTTGAATTAGGAACCACCAGCAGGTGTAGATACCGAAATTTCGGGGAGTCCGCCGACATAGCAGCAAGAAGAACACCACGCCGTCTATAGAGCAGCCGAGAACCGAACCAGAGTAAGTTTCGCAATATTTTTACTAAGTCCGTTGTAGGGTTTCTGCGCTAGTCCGACTGAAACTGGGTGGGAAAAGCTCAGTATATAAGTATTTTATTTGTTTTAGGAGCTGTAGGTCAGTTCTGTCCGTGACTCGAAGACCACAGCACATATTCCGAGGTGAGTTTTGCTTAGAACTTGGGTACTGTTCTCAACCGTCGCATTTCTATGTTTGGGCCTTCAGCCATCCGTTGATATACCGAGGGAAAGGAAACTACTACTGGGGGCGCTGAGTTTTCACATCTCAGTAGTAGTCGCGAAACTGCCATTGAGGGCGCTGAGTTTTCACATCTCAGTGGTAGTCGTGTTTGGGCTTTCAGCCACCCGTTGAAATACCGAGGGAAAGGAAACTGCTACTGGGGGCGCTGAGTTTTCACATCTCAGTGGTAGTCGTGTTAGTGCCTTCAGCCAACCGTTCATATACCGGGGGAAAAAGAAAAACTGCTACTGGAGGCGCTGAGTTTTCACATCTCAGTAGTAGTCGCGAAACTGCCATTGAGGGCGCTGAGTTTTCACATCTCAGTGGTAGTCGTGTTAGTGCCTTCAGCCAACCGTTCATATACCGGGGGAAAAAGAAAAACTGCTACTGGGGGCGCTGAGTTTTCACATCTCAGTAGTAGTCGCGAAACTGCCATTGAGGGCGCTGAGTTTTCACATCTCAGTGGTAGTCGTGTTTGGGCCTTCAGCTAACCGAGTCAGAGTAGGATATTGGAAAAGTGTTACAAGAAACACAGGGCGGGAATTTCATAACGCGTAACCTGAGAACCGTACCCCTCTGCCGTAGAACTTTGACTGGTCGAGAGCTTTGTTTGCGCACACTTAACTTTTTGCTTTAACATGCACCCGCTTTCGATTGCACACCCCGTTCCTCGTAGTAATAACCCGTAGTTTGGCGCTTTTAGATACCGTTGCTTTTAGAGTAGTAATTTTGTGTTATTTTTGTTATTAGAGGATTTAATAAATATATTGAGAATAAGCATTGTT
>CAJUYH010009330.1:0-13942 GCA_910591685.1 Galerucella tenella
GGAGTGGCATATTTCGAAAAATATTAAGTTTCCAAAAGATCCACTAAGGAAAGAACTTTACAGAATTGCAAAAATGAACAAGAATAAATACAAAACCTACATTGTAGAAGAAATGGCTTCTTCTCGTGGTATATCAGTCCTTCGACTTCCCCCTTATCATTGTGAACTTAATCCCATAGAATTAATATGGGCTCAGGTAAAGGGGGAAGTTGGAAAAAAAATACTACTTTTAAAATAAACGATGTTGTGAAATTGTTTGAGAGTGCTGTAAGTCATGTTAGTAAGGAAAATTGGACAAACTGTATCGAGCATGTTATCAAAGTAGAGGCAAATATGTTGAAAATTGACAATATTTGTGATGATTTAATCGACCCTATTATTATTAATGTCAACAACGATTCTTCCTCTTCCGAGTCGGATATAGAATAAAATGTAAATAATAAATGTATTCCAATAATTATTTCTTTTCATTTTTTATTATATTATAATTTAAAACGTATTTTTTTCCCAAAATACATACCACTGCATTGCGTTATTGCTTATCTGCTAATCCTTTAACAATGAAGAAACCCTAAACTTTGCTACAACTGAAACAAATACGGGGTCGATCTACCTGGTTTTTAGATTTACGGAAGAAATGTAATTTAAAGTAAGAGATTTATCAAAAATTTCATGGTGCTCCCTGTAAAGGTTTTGCATACTTAATTAGGGTTTATTACTCCTCGTACTTTTTGTACATACTATAGAATTGTTTGGAAGCAGTGGCGCGCCTGTAGAAATCTCTAATAGTAATAAAAGAACAAAGAATGTAAGTATACACGAATATACAATTTGTTGAACGTGTTGTTTCAACACTTATTGAAGTCTAACTATCATCCGTTGTTTACCAGTAAACAATAAAAACTGAATAGAATGTAACATGAGTCTGGACGGTCTATAAAGTAAAAAAGATTAACCTAACATCAATTACAATCGAGGGGTAAACCACTGATGAAAAATCTGTACACTATTTTCTGTATTTTTCAGGATTGTCCAAGTATTTTCTTTAAGAAAATCTAAATTTCTATTTTCATAAAAAATTTGCGATTAAGAAATGCTCTAACAGAAATTTTCTGTATTTCCCATGTATTTTCAGGAGTATTTTCTGATAACACTAGTATGTTTTAGAGTAAATTCTGTACTTTCAATGTATTTTCTCTAATTTGTACACTACTTTCCTCAGTGGTTTACCCCTCGCTTACAACATGACAGTGACATATGTTGGCTACACTGTTGTACTGTTGTACACGGCTACAATGCTGCTAAAGCTTTCTATAAATTTGATCCAAATTTATCAGTCTTCGATATGGTATTTAAGAGTATTTGAAGATATCAATTCAACCCGACCTAAAGCGCGCGCAAAATCTAAATTGATAATATTTTAAAAACCTGTCTTTGTAAAGAATATACTTGAAAATAAAATGCGAAGTGGAAATGGGGTGCGCTTAAAAAAAGCGTGTCCGGCGAGTGGTGTCACGAGCCAACGGTTTCAAACAGCTGTCATCCCCCCTCCTTCACTTCTTACCTTACCTTACCTGAACTTTGTTCCCTCGCAACTAGCGTTGGCTGGGATATGAACTGTCATATAATATTTTCAGGTGTTTGTATACTGAATCTAAACTGTTTTAACAATTTTTTTATAAAACCAGACTGAATATTACGAGTGTGAAAGCAGCCACGAGTTTGCTAGAACCGAAATTGTTAGTTCTGTATGTACTGGGTTATTCAGGTTGTTTGGTTACAGCTGAATTTTCTTAATATGTTTTCAAAAGTTCGGTAGCATGCAAATTTAGGGGGATACAAAATATAATAGTTATTTTTTGAATGGGATATTATACAGGGTGTACCAATCTTACGACAAACTTCGGTATATGGGTTATTTTAAGATATATCAAAAAATGTTATCAACAAAAATAGAAGATGTGTTGAAGGTCCATATTTTGGAATTATACCGAACTATACAGAGTGCTGTATAACTCCGTTACAAACCAAACATATGACTTTTTAAATGGGACATTATACCGAATTCGGATTGGTTACAATCTTTTGAAGCTTTTGATATAAGGTTTTGCCACGTTATACAGAGTCCTTCCAAAGATATGGACACGTTTATGTGAAAATCGTAGGTAATCAACGCTCTGTAGCTTGTTGTATGGCAAAATTCATTTTTTTTCTTAAACGTACAACAAGCTACAGAGCGTTAATTTACCTACGATTTTCACATAAACGTGTCCATATCTTTTGAAGGACTCTGTATAACGTGGCAAAACCTCATATCAAAGGCTTCAAAAAAATGTAACCAATCCAAATATGGTATAATATACCGGGGTTCCCATTTAAAAAATCATATGTTGGTTGGAGTTATGTAGCACTTTATATAGTTCGATATAATTTCAAAATATGGACCTTCAGCCCATCTACTATTTTTGTTAATAACATTTTTTGATATCTCTTAAAATAACCCATATACCGAAGTTTGTCGTAAGATTGGTACCTACACCTTTACTTATATGTTTTCACATTTTGGGAATGGTCTTTTTTTTCTTTTTCTTATTTCAAAAGTACATATATAATATGTTACCCCTACCTTGTACCGTTTTGAGTTATTGAATGTTGAAAATCTTAGTTTTAGTAATTACTGTGAATATAAAAAATATAATTTATCAAAGATAATTTACATTTTTCTAATAAAGTAGGTAATTAAAATGGCTCAACTTTGGTTTAACTCTTATATCACCCGATTTTGTCGGGTAAAAAGCTTATAACTACAGAAAAAAAATTAATTCATAACTATTTTTACCAACTTATGATTTATTTTTATTAAATAATTGAAAGGGGTTGTGGAGGTTGAAAACTTACCCGAGAAAATCGGGTGATATTTAGGTCTGAATGTACAGAAATAATTATTCATTTACAAGTAGGTACTTTAACAAACAAAAATTAATTAACATGGAATTTGGCAAAATTCGTTTTTATTTTCATAGTTGTAGAGGATGAATTATTATAATGATGAAAAAAAGTGTCTCCAAAATTATTCTTTTTTCTCTTATTCTTTTGGGAATCAAACCACAATAATGTTTTTTATTTTTTATTTCGACGTTTCGGTAGCGTTTCAGCTACCGTTGTCAAGATTAACTAGTAAAAAAAATTAATAAAATAATTTTTGGTCCCCATCTGACAACGAAAACAAAAATGATCACACACAAAAAGTAACAACAAACGCGTTTTATTAACAACATTTCCAAAATAAGCTTAAAAAAGCGCTATCCCAATAAAAACCGTTCCTGGAACGTGCACTTCACTGGATTCCATTTCTAGTAGACTATCATATCGTTAGAATGTCATAAAATAAATTATTTTATTTTACATTTTACCAGAGGTGTGATCTACTATGAATGGACCTTAATAAAATTTGACAACAAAGTTTTGTAGTCTTAAACTTCAAAATATTATTGATTGTCTAGTTGTCATATTTTTTCGTTGTGTCAGATAGGGTCCAAAAATTATTTTACTGATTTTTTTTTTACTAGTTAATCTTGACAACGGTAGCTGGAACGCTACCGAAACGTCGAAATAAAAAACATTATTGTGGTTTGATTCCCAAAAGAATAAGAGAAAAAAGAATAAGTAATGCCACAAGGAACTAACAAAAGATATCTCCAAAATTAATTTCGTCTAAATATTGAATACTTTTTTTAAACTATTTAAAAATAAACGATTTTGCAACAAGTATGTTATTTAAACCTTGTATAAATTGCATTTTACTTCCTTCATATCTCCCTGAACTACCACACATTATAACTTAATTGTTTTCATCTTTATATGCCTATAATATTATCATAAATTGAATTTTTAAAGGCGTTCACCTCGTTGTTAGAACTATGTGGGTTTTGCTTTTTTATATTATTTGGTACAAATAACCTTCGATTGAAAAAAAATCCAGTTCAGTTTTAACGTACTTATTTCTAGATATGAAAAAACAAGAACGTTTTTTTTAAATGTCAATTATACTCTATACCAATGTTTTTCAACCTGTGGGTCTGTGGGTCGCGAGCCCCTGTATGGAAATTTTCAGCAAATTATAATAATAATAACTTTATTCAATAAATAAATAAATAAATACAAAGATTTGAATAAGTATACATGGTGAAAGTGAACATTAATGGACCCTACCGCCACCTACTTCTATTAGTTTGAACTTATGAAGTTTTTTCTAGTTCAGTTCTGAACCTTGTTGTAAATACTTACCAAAAATACAACTACTCATGCGCACATCTACCTCGCGACAATGCGTTGCGCCGCGCCGCCGCACAACAAACGAAACCAGTATTAGAATTTTAATTAATTACAAAATAAACTTTGTTCCTTCCAAAACTCATGTTTTAATGTAAACTTTAATAAGTCTTATTTTATTATTTCTATGGATTTTTCATTTTTGAATTTTTAGGGAATTCTAGTGAAAAATTGGGCGACAATTGGGGATTTTCTAATCCATTCATCTGGCAACACTGCTCTTCGTTGAGTAATCCGCAGTACGTTGAAATGGGGGTAGTACGAGTTCAGCGCTCTCATACCTACTCATCGCACATATGAATAGAGTACACGCATATTTCATATTTTGCTTAGATATTAATTTATAATAATAAAGTTGATATCAAAAATAACTAATAATAGGAAATAAACCAGTTTCCATTGGAAATTACTTCCATTTTAAAATAAAATTTAAATTTCAATGCACTTTCCGACCAACACCCGAGGATTTTCGAACGCTACCGATGATACGTGTGATGTCATATATCTTGTTTTTTTACTTTTGTCAATATGGCCGGTATTGCATTAGGTTATGTGTAGTTGTGTGTTTATATTGTATTTTAATCAACTATTAATTGCTTCATCGACATAAAAATATCATTTATATGTTTGTTTGAGACCATTACGTGTTTGTGTGTGCTTTATGTTATTTCTAAAGGTCAACGTAAAGTGGAAAGTGGACATAAATATTCGATATTTCCGAGGATATTTTAAAACTTTTAGAAGAAAATATTTTATTTACTAGTTCAGTGTTCAGTGACGATTCTTTCATATTTTGTGAGTAAAGATATGGCTAGCGAAGGTTTTGTAAAAGTACAAACTGATAACTTGCCCAAAGTAGACTCATTTATGCTGCTTTAATGATTACCAAAAAGGGAAAATTCGAAGACAAAAATAGAACCTATAATAAGAGAGATGATAAAAATTATTTTTTTCAGTAAAACTCGTGAAAAAGAATGTAATAAAATTTTTATTTGTTCTTGGTCATAAAACTACAACTATTGTCTATCGATTGCAGTACACCACGTATAGATATCGTTAATGTTCATGAAATGAGACAAGATTGAAAAAATATTTACTGGAATTTTGTAGGGCAGCCATTTTGAATTTTCGAAATCTGAAAACGCCAACGTTTTCAGTTACCAGACTACTAATTCTTCATATATTATGAAGTCTTTATTTTTATTATGTTTGTCGCTTAAAAAAACATTTTGCAAATTTTTTTTCAATTTTTCAAAAATTGAGGGCTAAATTTTTTTTTAATATTGCATTACGTCATTTTATAGAGTATAAAATTACCTACAATTTTGATACCCACAATTTTTTTGTACAATCAAATCTAAAAAAGTCGGACGAAAAACTGTTGCATTTCACGTGCTCCAAGCTATGCTTGCAAGCTGCATCGCAAGCTCGAGTGGAATCTTTCCGAATCTTCTTATAACTCGACCAGTGTAGCTTGAGACTTGAGTTTTGGATGCGCAATAGTCATGCGGGTCGGAATATGCCGAGAGCTCATTTTGTGCCAGCAAACCGTGCTGTTCACCGCAGCTATTCCAGTGACGTAGCAAAAATTTCACATAAGCTTTTTCAAACGAGTAATGGTATAATGAAATATATATTTTTAATCTATAAAGTGCATAAATACGGGATTTCAAGATATTGAGTATTGACAAAAATATTACTGAATGTTTACATGGAAATAAAATGCTATTGAACAATTTTACCAGGAAATTCATTCAAAACAATCACCTATTCTATGTGAATAGGTTTAATAACGATGAATGGTTGGTCGTAAAGAAGATAACCTGAATATTTGCTTTAATTTATCTCAAGGACTTCTAAGAGATTCAATCTGCTGGTAAAATTGTTCAATACTTTTGTTAATATTGGTAGAATTCCGTATTTAGGCACTTTTATTTCCATGTGTAATCCATTACTAATAGTTTTTTGTCAATCTTTTAAAATCCCGTACAAATCTAGAAATATAATCTATACTACATATACTTACGTTTAAAAAACTCAAATCACCGGTGAAAATATTTTCCATTTTATATCCTTATTTCCCCGGACTAGAAGTAATGTTTCACAATACATCTGTCCTTCGGGATTTAATAATAAAAGTTTACACTTCCCTCATTGTACAAGATCCGTATTAAGTTTAATAGAACTTATGATATAAAAAATAGAACAACTTTTGTGAAAAATATTTGCTTTTGTGGGTTCCTAATTCAAAAGGTAACGATAATCTCGTCTAGTTGCTAGCTAGTAATATTCAAGGAAAATATTACGAAAGCCTTATTCAAACACACATTCTTCTCTCAACATACTCAACTACTTACTTATACAGGGTGGTCCGTAAGTAATGGACCAAAGTTGAATGGAAGATTCTTTGCCTAGAAATATAACAATCTGACGCAACTTCCTTTAATAAAATATTGATGATAAAAAAGATACGTAAAAATTTGAATATAGGGGTTTCAGTGCCTGGGAAATCATAATATGTTATCCATTCCGATTTATTTTCTAGAGGGCGCCACAAAAGCTATGTAATTGGTATAACTGTGCGATTATCTTATTTATCGTTAATTCCTCTATTTATTGGAAAATATTAAAACTGCATCATTTTTGCGACAGGCCCTAAAACCCCTATCTTCAAATTTTTACGTTTGTATATTAAAAATTTTTCAATTTACTGAGGAAAAACAATTTTGACATTTCAACTTTGCCACCCTGTATCTTTTTTATCATCAATATTTTATCAAAAGAAGTTGCGTCAGATTGTAATATTTTTAGACGAAGAATCTTCCATTTCACTTTGGACCATTACTTACGGACCACCCTGTATATATCCAAAAGTCATGGATTCGATTTGTATACAGTAAAAAAAAGTTTAATAACATACAATTACTTTTACTACTGTACTGCGGTAGGGATCAAATAAATAAAAAAAATATCCTCCTTGTATTTAATGAAGACTCATTTGTTCTTCTCGAATCATTCCCCTATACTTAAAAAAACCCAGGACTTGATTTTCGACCTTCCATAATCAAGAAACAGATGATCTGTTACGACCAAGAAGGTCATTTAAAGAGAACTCTCTATCCGGTAATTATGACGTCATAATTTACATCGAAAACGTAGATCTGAAGTGGATTACTAATTCATATAAAAAAAACTAATTTCTCATTTCTATTTAATGGAACCCCATAAAAAAATTAACGCGCGTTGATGGAATTATTAGTAATTGTATTATAGTTTTATACATAAAATAAGTCAACAAAATCATCTTTTATATTGTCAATTATTTGGGACGCTCTGTATAGTGTAAACATGTAAAATTGGTACATGATAATATTGAGTTGATTTTAACAACAATATCTGTGGAATTGGAGATGGAATTATTAGTAATTGTAAAATAGTTTTATACATAAATAAGTCAACAAAATCATCTTTTATATTGTCAATTATTTGGGACGCTCTGTATAGTGTTAACATGTAAAATTCGTACATGATAATATTGAGTTGATTTTAACAACAATTTCTGTGGAATTGAAAATGGAATTATTAGTAATTGTATTATAGTTTTATACATAAAATAAGTCAACAAAATCATCTTCTGTTTTGTCAATTATTTGGGACGCTCTATATAGTGTAAACAAGTAAAATTGGTACATGATAATATTGAGTTGATTTTAACAATTTCCGTGGAAGCAATTTAAATTCAAATTCAGAATTTCGTATGATAGTTGAAAATAAAAGAGAGATTTGTAAATTTGTTGGGTTGGGAAGATCGTGAAAGGTTTTGAGGAAAATAAGTTTATTTTTTAAAGAGAAAGTCGATTGTTAGTCAATGAAGTGTTGAACTTTACAAAAATATGATGTTTTCTCAATGTTAATAGCTAGTAGGCATATAGCCAGGGGAGTAGTTGTTTCTTTTTAGTGAACGTTCTGCTCTTTGAAAAGTAATTTTCAAAAATTGTATAGATGAGGCTTTTACTTGATGTAGATCCTTACTAAATGATGAAATAAAACAATTTAACTTGTTAAAATCTAAATTATATTGAACCTAAAGTAGTGACGAGTTTCGCTAACACAGTATACTTTGGCAAGTTTATCTGAAGCCGTGAAACGAATGCAGTCGAAAACATTCGATATTGCCACGTTTAAATATGAAAAAGCTAAAGTGCTAAGTATATAGTGATAATAATTAGAAAAGGGACTTTTTATGATCAACAATATTAACAATATGATTAAACGTTAATTCTTTAATGTGCTTGTTTCCTTGGATTTTTCCTACTAACATTATTTTTTCAATTTATGAATATTGAAAGATGAGCACTTTTCCAAATTTCTTATGGGCTTCTTCAAGCTCTGGCAGCGTTGTACGAAAACCATAATTACTACACCCTCCGAATTTGTTGATTTTTATCGAAAGCTGTCCAAATTTATTTCCTGCAGAATACTTGCAAGCTGCAAAACGTGTTAAAAGTGTTGTTGTGCAGGCCCCGTCTGAATCATAGCTCTACGAATGGTAACAGATGACGTCACAGTGCCACTGTGGCCAATAATTTTAAATAGGACCTTATGGCAAGTGATATCTCGTTTGAAAGGCATTGACATTGGCTACATAGCCATATTAATTTTGGTTGGGTTTAAACTAATTTTGACGAATAAATTAAATAAGTAAATACCAAAATTATTGAAATTATTTTTTTAAATTTAATTAATCAAATATCAACCATGGATTCTTATAGCAAGTGTTCGAAATGTGCTCCGTCTACTTCCTGACAGTAATACATCCTATTAATAAACTCTTGTCGTACTCGTTCGAATGTGTCAGCTGAAATTGCATTGCATTCTTCAATAATTCTTTTTTTCAAAACGCCAATGCTATCTGGTGCCGTAGTATAAATCTTGGATTTCAAACATCCCCATAGAAAAAAATCTAATGGTGTCAGATCTGGTGACCGAGGTGGCCATTCTATAGGACCTCGCCGGCCGATCCATCTACCTCGATATTCTTCATCCAGATAACGTCTTACTGCACCATAATAATGTGCAGGAGCACTATCTTGTTGAAATGTTATTTCCAGATGGCCGAATTCATCTGGATTATCTTCCAGAATTTCAAGAATTAACGGCTCAATTGCATTTTGTAACATCTCCAGATACACTTCACCGCTTAAATTTAAATTTAGGAAAACAGGACCAACTATGTGGTTTCCCAAAACCTTTTTCACCTTTTTCTGGAAATTGGGTATGTTGTTCACGAAAGGTGTGAGGATTTGTGTCACTCCAATATCTCACATTTCCATTGGGGCAAAAAGTACTTTCGTCACTAAAACAGATTGTTTTTGTGTAGTGTGGGTTTTGACTAATTTTATTTGTCATACATTCACAGAATTCGTCTTCTGTCGGGGTCGTCATCCGAAAGGTGGTGCACCATTTTTAACTTGTATGGATGAAATTTATTTTTAGCCAACACTCTCTGTACTGTACTTTTACTTACTTCACAAATAGACGCAACTTTAGTTGAAGAGGAAGTAGGGTTTACTACCATTTCAGCAACTATATCAATTTTTTTATCATCACTAAAAAATGTTGGTCGACCAGATTTTGGCATCTTGAACACTACCTGTTGCTTCAAACTTGTGAAGAAGCTTCCTCAAATAAGTTCTCGAGATAGGGTATCTCTCATTAAATAAACGTTCCGCTTCATGGAGATTCTTGCTAGATTCACCAATTATGATAGCTGCTACTTTGTCGGCTTGAGTACGTACCTACCATTTTGCCTATGTAAACTCTTAAACGTCTCGTTAAACAATAATAAAATTGAATATTTAAGCTATTTAGAAAAACTTTGCAAAGCAACAAATACTATTAAATTAAAAACGTCATTTTTTTGACAACTAGCCAGAGGCGGACTGAAAAATCTTCAATAATTAAATGCGAAATAATAATTTTGGTATTTATTAAATTTATCCGTCAAAATTAGTTTAAACCCAAAAAAAATTAACATGGCTATGTAGCCAATGTCAATGCCTTTCAAACGAGATATCACTTGCTATGAGGTCCTGTTTAAAATTATTGGCCAGAGTGGCACTGTGACGTCATCTATTACTATTACGTCACCTGTTCCCATTCGTAGAGAAGTTTACAACACTTTATTTCCACTCTCCAAATTTTATTAATGTAAGTGTAGCCGTTCAAAAGATACGAGGGGGGGAGGGGACTTTTGACTAGTACTGTATACACATTATACTTTGTTTATATTTATATTTTGTTTATATCAAAATTTGCAAACTATTCAACGTAAAAGTAAACTTGTTACAGTTTCTTAAAAAATTTCTTTTCCATCTAGTTTAACTGAAGACTGTGAACAGTCAATTTTTAATTATACCTTGTATTTTATGTTGCACGGACAGAAGCAATTTTGCACGTAACATTTTCCAGTTAATTATTTTTCACTTCACAACTGACTGTTGAAATTAGTTCCTAATGTTCTCCACGTCGTCAAATATGCATTACCTGGAGAGCACATACGGCCGTAATAACTATATACAGGGTGAGTACTCTTTAAATGTACCTAAAATAAAACAATGGATTTAAAAAATGATAATTTTTTATTTTTCAAAGTATTTTACTTGAAGTTCTATCCGTTCTATGGCGTCGCAAAGTCGTCAATAAATATGAAGGGTGACACAAAAATAAATCTGTCGTTTAGGGTGAACATTGAGCTTAAACTTTTTTTCTCGTCAAAAAATGCAATCTTTTTTTCAATTTTAATGCCTATTATACTGGTCCTGGTTGTTAATTGCTATTAGTTTTGAAGATAAATGATATCTTTTCCAAAAAAAAATTATCTATGCTTCCTTTGGAGCTATTTTTTTTTCAGTTACCTTACCACACCTGCATGTTTACCAACCAGTACATTTAGTTAACGTTTATTTAATAAAATTTTATAATATCTCTTCTCAACGTTCAATATTTTATACCAGTAAACGAATTAAAAGATCCTCCAGAGCAGTATTACCTTGTATCACCCTGTATAAATGTAACACTTGACTTACGGGCAGTGGTAGGTTGAAAAAAAAATACCTCAACGTGTATAGTGACGCTTCACTTGTTAGATAAGGTGATGTTTACGAGATAAAATTGTTAGCAAGGATACTGACCCTAAGGATATGTGGATGTGGTTTCTTTCCTTTTCACCATAACCTGTATTAAATTATGTAATGATATTTCATGCTACGGGACGAAACAACTACTACGTCAACTGATGCTATCTAAAAAATATTGTTTAACCTATTTCACGAACAAACGTCTGAGAGAGAGAGAGAGTTCCCCCAGTATTGAACACGAAAATTTGCTATATTGTTATTTTATTTGTTGCCCTTTTATGAACAAAAATCGATTTTTTATGTTTAGAACTGTTCTTGTATTTTAGTCTAGTCAACAATTTGAGAATTATGAAGAATAGAGAAACAGCTCTTAAAAATATGTGTGAATTTCAAATATTATTACAGATTAATCTAAATATTTCCTAAAATTTTCATAAACGTACCTGAGTTAATACGTTAATAAGTTTTCGGTCTTTTATAACCGTAAGCAGTGGAGGCTCGTGAACTTTTTGAGAGAGGAGGCTGGACATGAAACGTTTTTGTAAAAATATACTTTATGCAGCCAATTAATTTAACCTTTGCGCAGCGGCCGTACCAGCTACCAATCCTCTAAAATTTCCTTTGTTAACTGAATTTTCAGCTTCATCGTGCCCTTTAAAAGCTAAATCTTATATTAGCAATTGGGCTGGTAGAAAAAATGGCAACTGTGTTGAGTAACACTTTCCAGAGAGATGCTTGTGGAATCTAGCCTCAGAGCACTGTTGTCAGATTCTAAGATAAGTAGTGAAAACGGGGAATTGATTGTGAAATAAAAAAATTTGGATAAACGGGAAATAAAATGAAGAATAATCAACAAAATATTTCTGGTGCTATTTGCTATAAATTGTTGAGGAGGCTGAGCCTCCTTCGAGGAGCCGCCACTGACCGTAAGAGGTACAGATCAATTGGACCAGGGCATTTAGGAAAAATAGAGGAAATTTTGGAGCACAACAGATATCGAGATGCGGTTTTTTGGCATTGGAATTACCCGGGGCGCCTCTGCAGGGGTATCCGGGAGGTCATTCTGGGGGAAAAATTGCATAGTCCATGGGAAGCGCTCCATACTCGTTATTCGGGGGTTTTCGGGAATGTCGAATAACGAGTTCGGAGCGCTTCCCATAGGCTATGCAATTTTTCACCCAGAATGACCCCTCGGATACCCCTGCAGAGGCGCCCCTGAACGCACCCGTATAATTCTAATGCCAGAATCAAGTTCGGTATCCCCGAAAACCCCCGAGTAACGATTTTTGGGTCATTTAGGTGGACTATGCGATTTCCCCCCCAAGAATGACCCCCCGGATACCCCTGCAGAGGCGCTCCTGAGCGCCGGTAATTCCAATGCTAGAATTGAACCCAGCAGCCCCGAAAACCCCTGAGTAACGAGTTTGGAGCGATTTTCATGCACGCTGCCATTCCTTCCCCAATTCACCTCCCGCGCACCCCCACAGATCCACCCCTGGGTAATTCTAATACCCAAGTAACGATTTCCGAGCGATTTTTCCGAGTTTCCAATCGTTCCCATAATGGTGAAAGTAATGATGCAATTGGAAAATGCATTTTCCGGCCCAGAAGGCGTTTTTCAAAAAACCCATTTTTTCCCAGTCTTTTCAAAATTTCCCCTTTCGGGTGATTTTGCTCTTAATGCCCTGGACTAAATAGAAAAAGATTTGAACAGGCCAAAAGTCCTGTGTATTAAAGATTACAAAGCTTTTATATATGACAACCTGTATGCTGGGCATAACATCTACCATTGCGATATGCAATTTATATTTTTGGTCTTAACACACAGGACAGGACAGGGTGTCCCATAAATAAGTACCGTAAATTAAAGGCATGATAGATCGTTAAGAAATATTTAAAATACCCAAATGCAATTTTTCGCTAATATACTTTTTTGTGAGATCCAGGCTGGCGGGTGTAATTTGGGCGCTAACCAAGTGCAGGTAGGTCGAGTCATAAAATAACTCTTATCTTAATAATTTAACCACCAATATTTGGAAAAACCCAATAGTTTTCTATTTCTTATTTTCTGATATTTTTATACATAGTTACACTTTGATCAACCGGGTTTGGGCCTGGGTTTTCTTTTTTTTTAGTTTTCTATTTCTTATTTTTCATTTAAAAAAAGTGCATAGTGGGTACTTCAGTCGGTTAGCGCCCAAAATACACATAGGATTAAAATGACCCTTCGGTCTTGGCGCCCAAATTACATCCGCCCGTTAAAAGGTGCAGAAGCAGTGTTGCCACAGGTGGCTCGTTTAAATTAAAAGTTCCTCGTTGACTCCTCTTTATTAAAATTGTCTCGTTTTTAAATTTTGCTAAATTTTTGTTGAAGTTGAATATTTCTGAACTCTCGTAAATTGAACTGAACGGTGTTGAGTATTGGAGTACTTGGATTGGATTATTTGAATTAGACGGGGCGGGCGAGTGTA
>CAJUYH010009331.1:0-13939 GCA_910591685.1 Galerucella tenella
AACACGGTATCTCTAGTATGGGTGCCGGGGCATGAGGCGATGTATAGTTTGTTCAGTATAAATACCGTCTCACGTGATCAAATTGCCCACATCGAAGACGTTCGCAAGTGAAATTTTCTGGTAAAAAACTGTAAAAAATCCCTCAATAGGCTGACAAGAGACATCACGGTGTCTCTAGTATGGGTGCCGGGGCATGAGGAGATGCATACTTCGTTCATTATAAATACCGTCTCACGTAACTAAATTGCCCTCACCAGGGACGTTCGCAAGTGAAATTTTCTGGTAGAAAAACTGTAAAGAATCCATTAATAGGCTGGCAAGAGACAGCACGGTGTCTCTAGTATGGATGCCGGGCATAAGGGAATGTATACTTTTTAACTATAAATACCGTGGCCAAATTGCCCTCATTGTCATTCGTCAATCAGTATTGTCTTGGCACTTTAATCCTAATAATATTGGAATTTATAGGTTGTGATATCTCCTCCTCGTCTAACTTGGAGATTTAATTCAATATCTGTCGTGGCGTATAGCCAGAGTAGTTGTTGCTACTCTTTGAAAAGAAATTTTCAAAAGCTTTGTAAGGCGTTATAATAGTATATAACTATTAACTTTGACATATATTTATTATTTCGATAGTACTAACCACAATTTTTCATTTAATGTCAATGCTGTTTTTATTTCCGTGAATAGTTATTGCGAAATGTATTCAATCATTGCTAATACGCATACTTGTCCCAGATTTATACAAATAGAAAAATGTTGTACCCTACATATCTTCTAATGCGTTGAATTAATAGCATTTTTGTATACAGCGTGGCTGGCCTCTAACGTTTCGATCTCTAAAAGCTACGCTGTGAAATTTTTGAAAAAAATACCCGCCATATAGGACAGTACCTACACAATGTAAAATTTTCGAAATCTTGATTGTGATTTATTACTTCAGTATATAAATCCTATCAAGTTGTCAATTCCTGGCACCTTGGCCTTTGGGTTTTTTGTGCACTTGGTTGTAACGAAAATGTATGTTACTAATATTTCAGCTATTTTTTGCTATAAAATTAATGGCATCCATTAGTTTATTGTTCTAAAAATTTATAAATTTCAACCTTTTAACCGTGACAGCATCTAATTTATAGCCAAAAAAACATCCGCCATTGAATATTTGGAGAGTATTCGATAATGAACAGCCAAATGGAATAAATTTGATTTCAAGCAGGTCTGTGATTAATCCTAATCAAAATATCACAGTAATGAACCGTTTAAATGTATTACAAACGTTAACCCTAATCTTTGACTTACAAAAATTTGATTTGTTGATGTTTAGAATACGCGCAAGCGCGACCTATCAATCGGGAGAAATTACGGCATTCAAAATAGGATGCAGACGTACCTTTCGTATCGGCAATGTGTTTTACGTCTTCTCCTATTGTCCAACTGACAGTTCTCGTCAGGTCTGTACTTTGTTGTTTACGGTCAATTATAATTTATGAACAGTGAATATTAATCTTATTGTTATATTAATTTGAATAATACAAAAATATGCGTAGATAGACGGAAAAACATCAGCATTTTGATAGTGCTTAAGTATTTTCAGTTAGAAAAAGAAGCTGGTTCAAAGTAACATTACTTATAGCAAGTTTAATTTCCTACATAAGCTTTACTTACTCATTTAATTTAAAGAAAAATTTAATCGTGTTATTTATATGGGAAATCGAATTTTTGAATGAGCTAAACCTCTAGTTGATCTAAATTTTTTTTCAAAGGAAATATTTTTTTTAATTGTTGATTTTCAACTATACTACTAAAGAATTGGATGGTGTGAATATTTGTGAAATGAAATAGAAATCTTAGTTACAATCAATTTTCTAACCTTTTCAAAGAAGCATCGTAGACGGTGTAAAGTTCTATCTATTCTTACCTGTAACAAATAAAAATACAAATTAGAAAAAGCAAATACAACTTTATAATAAACACTTATTGCAGAAATGTATTTATTTCAATACTACTAAGTTCATCTAGACATGCTTTACCCTGAATTACTGACTGATGGATCAACGCACAGCCTAAACCGCTGAACGTAGAGACCTGCAGCTTGGAAGGTATGTTCTTTGTATGACGTAGGCATCCGATGAGGAAGGATTTCCAGGAATTCTAACCCTAAGAGGGTGAACACGGGGGCAAAATTTGTATGGGACAACGTGATTCCTTGGTCCAATCTACATAAAATTGTGCATAAACATTCTTCAGCAGAATTGATGGAAGACGTGTTTCGTATTTTATTGAAACTCATCGTCTAAAGGCGTTAAAAACGAAACAAATGAATTGATCCCTTAAAAATGTTATCGTGAACCTATGATCGAAGGAAATTTTTACAAATAACTGAGCCCCTTTAAAAAATTTATAGTACGCCCACGCTGGATGAAGATTTTTGTTACTAAACGGATCCTTCATAAAAACTTTATCATACGGTCATTCTAGATGGAAAAATTGATCCCATATAGAAATTTGATCGTACGCCCATGCTAGATATAACACATATAAAGAGTATACCTACATACAGTGTGGAACAGCCAAATGGAATAAAAAACATTAATGTCAATAAAGGAAATGTTCAAGGTGCTCGCCGCGAACGTCTTGGCAACTTTCTAATCTGCTATAGAAATGTCGTATAACTTTACTCAACATCTCAGGCGTGACCTAATCGCAAGGGTGATTCGTCTTTTTAAGTCCTCTAAGCTAAGGGGTTTAGTTTAGTAGACAATATTTTTGAAAATATCCCCACAAAAAGTAGCCTAATGGCGTCAGATCAGGAGATCGTGCTGGCCAGTCTATCGATCCGCGTTTCCCTATCCACGGTTTGGAAAAAATTGGTTCAGGTACTGCCGCACATTGATTTGGTAATGGGGCGGCGCTCCATCTTGCTGAAAATATATTGTATTGGCATGAACTTGATTTCCAACTATTCCTGTCCAAACATTAAATTTTCCAGGATATTGCGTACGTTCTTCTCTCATCCAGTGAGGATTCTCATTACAGCAATAGCGACAATTTTGACGATTAGCATGACCATGAAATGTGAATGTGCTCTCATCAGAAAACAAAACATCTATTTGGATCATATTGTTATCCCAACATTGCCATAATTTGTTCACAAAAATACGTTCTCCCATTAAAATCGTCTTCCATGAGCTCCTGAGTTGGCATCATTTTATAGAGATACATTTTACTTTCCTTTAATATTCGAAAAAATGATGTGTGGCTAACGTTGAACGGTGGGGCTTCTTCTCGACCAGAAAAAATTATGTGGTTTTTCTTGAGACTCAAGCATAATATCCAAATTTGTATCATCACTAACTGCATTGGCAGCTACTTTTTTTAAATGTACATGACCAAGCTCGCGAAACTGCTTTAATATTTTGCTAATTGGAAATGTTTCGTGGAATAAGCGAGAAACTTCCATTCGTGTGTGCTATCTCCATAACCATCATTATTTGTAGAATGGTTATTTTCCGCATTTCTGTTAAATGAACCATTTTTCTGATATTTTTACTTACAGTTAACGTAATTCAAACGACAATCGGCCCTATTCCGTATCACGTTATGTTATTTAACGACCATCGTTAAGTGTGGATTTATGTAATATAACGATATGTCTAAAAATACCGATTCTGTATCATCATGCTCATAGTTATGTCAACGAGAATCGTTATTTTATCATCGTTAAAATAACTGGACCAGTTTGACAGCTTGTTACGACTTAACGATATCGTTAAGTGGAACAAAAAATGTCAAAAATCTAATCAGTTTTTGCTAAATATTCGTGGTGATTTGTAATTTTTTGCAACCAAACATAAATAATAGGCTGCTTTTGAATGGTCCTGTTTTTTTATATTAACTTTATTAGCAAATTGTTCCACAAATTGTTAATTATTTTAATCTCGCATGGTTTGCTCTTCCCCCTTATTACAATAGGACGATTTTCTAAAAATTCCAACAGCATGTCATACTGTGGCCTTGTTGTTTTTGGAAGGGGTACTTGTTCTACCATTTATAATTATATTAAGTACACTTGAATGTAAACTTTTCTCGCGTTATATTGTACAAATTGCACTTCTGTCAGATGACCCTTGCCCCTGCTTCTGTCATATGTTTTGATGGTATGTTATATAAAGGTTATACTTTGACGGATCTAACGGGACCGAATCCATCTCTTTTTACATTCACTGAAGGTGTATCGTTCCATCTCGCTTCGTGAGAATCAAAACTTACTTCTTTTTTAACATATAATTTTAACAATATCGTTAATGAAGCTTGATAGGGAATCACAGAACAGTTAACAATATAGTTAAATACGATCGTTATTTTAACATAACGGACCATCGTTAAAAATAACATACATGATACGGAATACGGCTGAATAGCACTGACACTGATCGCTACTGTCATGCAGGCAGACAACGAGTTGCTAAGGCTATGAGTTTTATACGAAAATAAACAAAACTGTTTTTGTATTCTCTATCAGTAAAAAGGAACAAAGGGTTGGTTTTTGAATACTTACTCGATATCAAGAGTAAATGGGAAATAAGAATTGAGTGTAATGTAGCGAAATTGTGAAATAAAATAATTTTCTTTTTTTAATGTTAATTTAATCTAAGAATGTTGGTATTGGCCAGTGTCACATGACACACCCTATATAATTTTTTTTTCTTTTTCAACAAAATACGCATTTAAAAAAATACCAACCAACCACAAACTAATAGGTTAATATTGGTTGCCCTCAACATGAAGTGTTCACACTAGTTAGTTGTATAGCATCTTCTAAGCTTTTAAGCAAATATCTTCTCCTGTCAAACACGTCGCCATTTGTACCGATTCACTTTTCTCAATTAATTCACTCAATACTATCTTTACTGACCATCCAATAGTTCAAAACTTCCATGACATCTATCAAACTCTCTCATCTCGTGATGTAACAGTCTGTCTTATCTGGCTCCCATCTCACATTGGAATTACTGTCAATGAAAACGCTGACCACTATGCTAAAGAATCCTCTTCTTCCATCACCACAACAACGTTCCAGCTCCCAGATGACATAAAACTATTATTCAAAAAGTCCGTCAAGGAGTCCTGGCAAAATTTTTGGCACAACAGCAAAACAGCCCTTTACGATATACAACCATAATCGGATGTATTTCCTTCGCTTTCTTAACCAGGAAAAAAGTAACCATACCAGATACACACATGGTTACTTCTTCTGAAAACCTTCCCGTCTGCCGTTACTGCTATAGTGATTTAACCGTTAAGCATATTCTCTCCGACTGCCAGGCCAGGAATACACCATTACATATAAGACCTATAAGACCTAAGACCAAAACTGAAAGAACTTTTAAACTGCACCGCTAAAATTCCAAAGACATTGAAATTCCTCAAAACAACTAACCTCTACCACAAAATATGAACTAGAATGATATTTCACTTATTTTATGTTCTAAGATACTGTATTTATGTATGTCTTTTGTATAGTACCAATGGCCATAGTTATCAAGGCACTTAAATTCCAATAAAAAAAATACAAATCGACGTATCCAATCGTTTTTCCCAACAAGCCCTCATTTAATAGTTATCGAAGTTATACCATTTGACTGTTCAACACTGTATAGCGTGACGGTGACGCGAAATCCATAATTTGTCTTCACCCAAAAAAATGCTCAACGCTAAAGAAGTTTTCACTTCCAAAATTTCAAGAGAGGTAGCTAATAAAAAACGAGAAAATAGACCGTCTGTAGTTAATGAAGTTGAAGTTTTGGTACATGTTCACCTAGATACCACGTTAAGCAAAAGGCAATTATCATATTATGTTACCAAATCGAACCAGCATTCAAACTATTTTGAAGAACAAATTTCATCCGTATAATTTAGTGCAGGAATTTAATGGATAAAGGATCATCATAACCGCCGTTAGCAATTTTGCGACATAATGAGTGGAGAACAACGAACGATCCACAGTTTATTTTTAATATCTGTTTCTCCCATGAGTGCAGCTTTTAATGAACGGTACTGGAAATCGTGATAATTGCAGCTACTAGTCTGATTTAGATCCAAGCATTTTCCAGGCGCGTGCATGCACAGTGAGAGCGGACGGTGACCGGCTGGTAGGTCCATAATTTTCACCTGGTAATTTGACTGGCGAAATGTAATTGCAATTAATGGAAGATGCTATTGATCCTACCTTGATGGATATTATTGAAAATGGCCAACAGTATTGAGAAGATAATTTAATGTTTCAATAGGACAGTGCTCCTCCGCATTATGCTTTGATTGTTTGTCAGTATCTAGACTAGACCAGCATTTTCCACGGCACTGGATTGGAAGAAGGCTTGCGAATGGCCTCCACGGTCATCAGATTTGTCGCCCCTTGATTTTTTTGTGAAAACACCTCAAAAGTAAAATAATCTACAAAACAACCAGCCTCTTTAAAATATTTGTTTCAAAGAATTGTCGACGAGTGCCATCGAACACCCCGGAAATTATTCGGAATGTGCGATAACGTTTTCAACTAAATCTTCATTATTGCATGGACGCAGGTGGTCATAAATTTGAAAATTTAACTTAACTAAGAAGTAAGTAAACAACTAAACATAATTTAAGCTTTAAAATGAAAATATTAGGCTAGGGGGTGAAAGTAGCGAAGTCAATAATTCCAGAAAAAAATGTCCCCCTTTGATCAAAAGTCAACAAGTCTCTGCGTTTTTTTTTAAGTGGACGTAGTTCGTAATATTGGCTCTGTTTCGTTTTTATCCGGCCATCCTGTATATCTACACACAAAGAGAGCAACGAGATAATTTTCCCTAAAAATCAATATGGTCGCAAGGTATTGGCAACCCCGTGCGACACCCTGACATACCTTACGACCAGCCGGTCTGACCCAGCAACTCACACAACACGCCGCGTCGCGTCGTTGTTTATCGATCTCGTCACCGGCGGCGACGTAGGCGGCGAGCGAAATCCACGCGCTCCTGCCAAATCATCCTATAAAACTACCGATTTAAGGAATCTTTATAATTATTCCTATTAATTCAGATATTAAAATATTTTGTATTATAATACGAGTACTTAAAGATTTTTTATGGTGGTTCGTAGATGATATTTTAAATAAAGAATATATCAATGGGATCCATTCTTTTGACGGTGAGTTTAAGAAAATTGCATAACCGATACACCATGGCATAGTTTTTATAACAAAGACCGTTGGGAAACTTATTTCCCAATACAAAGAGGAGCTGAATGGCCGTTTCCGTTAGATGTTAATTATTATATTAATAATTATATATATAAATTAACGTGAGCTATAAACAATCAACTTTGATATTTGTTGATAATAATGAGCAGATTGTATACAATTTTTTACATAAATTACTTTAAAGTGCCTACAAACGAAACATATATGTGAATATGTTTCAAAACTCCTGGAAGTCACAGAAAAAAGGTTCTTATCAGTTTTCCCCCAAATGACATTAGGTGGCTAAAAGTTGATGGTGGTTTTTTACATTTTAGAAAATTATAACATGTAATAAAATTGAGATATTTGCAAATTTCATTTCAGAAAAATAATATTTTTAAAAATTTAAACAAATAAAATAATTTAAACCTGGCTGAAAATGAAAGGTAAAATAAATGTTCACGTGTAAATGTACAATTTATAAAAAGACAAAATAGAGAAAAGAAAGAGAAAAAATTAAATTCATGCGATAGGGTAGTATTAATTTGTTATTATCAATTATTTCAAATTGTTATAACATTGTTGAAAACAAAGAAAAACATTATTTTTTTCTCTGAAATGAAACTACGATTTGCTGAGTGATTACAGAAACAAAATCTCAATTTTTCTACAATTTATGATTTAATAGATATCGCAGAATAATAATTAATTTATTCTAACGCTTTACAAGTTTTAAAAAAGATTTTTCAAAAACACTGACCGTTCCGACCGTGGATATTGAATTACACTTCAACGTCAAACGGGGTTGGCATATTTACAAGATATTCAACACCAACCATTCTGGTTTGCAATTAGAAGGTACAACATAACTCCCTCAACTTTTAGCCAAAATGATCAGAACCTATTCTGTGTAAAATTTGAAGTTCTACAATAATTTTTATTTTAAACTTTCAACTGATTTTGCATAATTTCAAAAAAAACATAGTCACATGTGTGTTCCATTTGTAGCCAATTCAAAGTAAATTTTATAAAAAATTCAAAACCTCCACTTAAAATTATGAATTAATGTACTATTAAATACAAACTAAAAAATACTGTTTAAATGTTTAAGAATCTTCTTTATTGTTGGTTCAAGCCAAAGACAAGTGTCCCAATTATGCTAAAGCAAACACTTGACAATATTTTTTGCAAGACCTGCGGCAATATAGTCCTGTGCAGAAGATTTATTAATGCATTAGTTCAAGTACCATATACTTCGACAACCAAGTCGTAAAAGCAATCAGCTATTTACGAATTCCAAGCTAGTTCGAGAAACCCTACAAAAGCTTGGCTACTTATGACTGCTCTACCCAGCCAGTCAGATCACACGGGCAAAAGCAAACAAGAAGCAAAATTACAAGCCGAGCAATGAGAATGGCAAAAGTGTTAATCAAACAACCATGGCCAAAATTCGCGGAGTACATGCTATGTCAATGTAATATATATTTTATTTAAATCATACAAACTTTACTAATAACACATGGCGCAATCAGTAAACTGTTTCTGAAATAAATTAAATCATAATTAAAATGAAAAATGAAAAAAAAAAAGGAACCAACAATGGAGTTATTTGATTCAAGAGCAACACATTCAGGTGCACAGAGAGACCAATTCAATAGTCGGCTCGCTTTGTTAAAAAAGCCGAATTTCGAAAAAAAAAAACCTCATCTCTTACTCTCCCTCCGCATTACACAGTTAACAACACCACAAAACGATGGCATTTGAGATAATTTTAAAGACTAATTTGAAATTAAAGTCCAATTATCATTCGTTACTTACCAGTGAACAATGAAAACTAAACAGAATATGACATGAAGACCCAGAACAATATGGACGACCTGTCAGTGACTTCATTCTGGAACGGTCTATTGCAGAAGATGATGATGGAGTGGATGACAATAGTCATAATTTTCTCGAAAGCAGTGAATGAACTACAAGGACTTATAAGAGAATAGTGAAATGGTTCAACAGCTGTAGGATTGAGTAAAATGCTTCAAAATCTCAATGCACAATATTCAATCTTACTAATGACATTAGTTCATGCACACTAATAATTTAAAAAGTAAAGTATTTTGTGTGTAACTGTGCTTTTTCTAGAATTCTCAGAAGTGATGTATATAATTTGAATATTATCATAATAAATATTATTTCCCTATTTTATTTGTCTTTGAATAATTTTGGTCACCTTTGGTAAAACTCTCAGGTTTTCTTAAATTTTGACCACGTCTTCGTTTTAACTCAGCTGCACTATCAACCACTATTTTATTCTTTCTAATTCTTACTTTCAGTTTTTATTATTCACTATCATAAGTAATGTTTACAATTTGACTACCTACTGTTATTTATGAAACTAAGCTTACTGTTTTTGGATGGTATTGGACTGGCAGCGGCGATGCCGCGGTGGAAAAACAAACTGCTTAGATTGACGATTTTGAAGACAGATTTTGTCAATTTTTTCCGTATGAGTTCGATCTCCTTATCTAGCCTCCATGATATTAACCTTCAGTAACATTAGTACTTTTCTATCCTCCAATTTGTAACTTGAATTATGAAAACAGGCAGCTCTAGTCGCAATATTGTCAAATTATGATATATCGTGAAAAAAGTAAACTTTCCTGTTAAAATTGGAAGTTCTAAGCATATTTTGGATAGTGATTGTGGAGAAAAGATATACTCGAGAGCCACTCTTCCATTGTTTCAATCATAAAGATTCATGTTTATCAAATTTTAATTCAATTGTTTCAGCAGATTCAAAGCCATTTGGATGTAATAGACATTTCTCAATCTATAAAATTAAATTTTGTATCAATTAATCATATTGTACTCGATATTGAAGCTCTCCATTGCAAAACCTCTCCGGAAATATATACAGTGGGGAGTGAGGAAATGTGAATGAACAGTGCGTTATGTAAACATAAATGTGAATGTACAGGGTGATTCACGCAAGTATGCCATAGTCGGCATTGTTTTTTTTAAAGAAACACCCTGTATATTTGCATATTTTTGAAATCCTCTTAATGAACCGATTCCAACAAACTAAATAATGTATGGTCAATTATGAATTATACAGGGTGAAATTTTTATTTTTACAGTTATTAAACACATACATAAAATACCTGATGTATTTGATTTTAATACATTAAAATAAATGCTCAAAATGTTCTCCACCTAGTTGTTGGCAATAGCACAGTCTCCTATGGAACTCCTCATTAACTTTGTTTAAAGTTTGAGGTGAAATATTCCGTATTTCTGTAGTTATCCTGTCTTTGAGGTCTACAATGCTAGTTGGTTGTGTTGCATATAGTTTGTTCTTGAGATAACCCCACAGAAAAAAATCTAACGGCGTAAGGTCTGGCGATCTAGCTGGCCACTCAATAGTACCTCTTCGTCCAATCCATGTATTGGGGAAGATTTCATCTAAATAAGTTCCTACCATTAAAGCATAATGGGGTGTTGTCCCGTCTTGCTGGAACCAAACATTTTCATTCGGTAAGCTAGGATCTATTGCGTTGGGATATAAGTTTGCAAACGCAGGAATAACTTCATTTCTAAGCATATTTAAATATTTTTCAGCTGTCAAATTCCCATCTATAAATATAGGACCAATAATATGGTCGCCTATGATACGTTCACCTTTTGAGGGTACTGAGTATGTGTCTCACGCATCCAATTAGGATTCTCTGCTGACCAATATCTACAGTTCTGTCGGTTTACCTCTCCATTCAATGTGAATGTTGATTCGTCAGAGAAAAGAATGGTACCAATAGCTATCTCATTTCTGTTCAGCTTATTCATCAATATTTCGCAGAAATCCATTCTACGATCTGGATCGTCTTCTGTTAACTCCTGCACAAAATTTAATTTGTAGGGATGAAGTTTTTCTTTATGAAGACATCTTAGAACAGTTGTATGTCTAACATTATTTTCACGGGCAATTTGACGTGTACTTGAAGTTGGATTCTCTTCGACACTTAACAAAATATCCACTTTCACATCATCTTCAACGAAGTGTGGTTTTCTTTTCAATGGTTTGACATGCCCAAGTTCTCTGAATTGTGCATGAATTTTAGACACAGTACCTTGTGAAATATTAGGCAATTCGGGATACCTGTGATTAAATAAGTTTGCCGCTTCAACTTGATTTCTGCAGTTATCCCCGTAACCGATCCTCATTAAAATCTCAATTCGGTGAGTCTCAGTTAAATATTTCATTGTTATGTTGACAAGGAAAGAGTGTTTGACAAAGATTTTACTTTTTCAGTATAAACTGTCAACACATCAACAACTGACAGAATATAAAACAATCCACATTATTTACCGATTTTATCTAATTTTTGGGGGTTTTTGTCAATTTTTAGGTATTTATGATAAAATTCATGGGCGTAGCAGGTTTTGTTTAATATACAAATACGACTAATAATTAGTTAGTTTAGATTTTGGATAAATCCATATTTAGCTAATTTAAAAAAGTACCAATATTTCAAGTGTAATAAATTATTAATTTTAAAAATTCACTGTAAAATTCATAATTGACCATAAATTATTTAGTTTGTTGGAATCGGTTAATTAAGAGGATTTCAAAAATATGCAAATATACAGGGTGTTTCATTAAAAAAAAAGCAACACCGACTATGGCATACTTGCGTGAATCACCCTGTACATTTAAATTTTTGTTTACATAACGCACAACTCAATTCAAATTTTGATTATTTCACCAAACTAATGTCAAAATTTAAAATGACATTAGTTTGGTGAAATAATCAAAATTTAGACGTGTTTTTAGGAAAGTATTCTGTATTTTTTTTATATAATGGAGTTTTTAGATTTGATTTTTTAATCAAAGTTTTGTTCTGATGAAGTTGACGAAGCGCAACGAAAGCTCAACAAAATAAAGTGTGTACTTTAAAATAAGTATTTTTCTCTAAAAAAAACCACTAAATATAATCACAGTTAGTATATGACTAGAGATGAACAATACAATTTATATATATATATATAGTTTCAATTGAAATCCTGTTATTCAATTGTTTTTCAGGGAAATCTGAGCCGAAATTTCTATTCTGCAGATGCAAAGTCATTGTATTCGAATATTAACTTGGATTAATGTATTTCAGGGCAAAGAGCCAACATCTGTGAAGAAGTAATTGTCAGGAATAGAAAAAATTCGGAATCGCTCAAATACCGGCATGTGAATCTGGTTCCCACTAACGAAAAAGAAGACCTACTCAATCCTCTAGCTTTTTTCACTGTTTCATTTTAATTTAATGTACAAAAAATATTATTAATGAAAATATTTAGTGAAATAGGCATGTATGACAGTAACTAAGAATAACTGATATACAGAGTGGCCCAAAAGTCTGGAAACAGCCAATTATCTCGTAAATTGTTAGTCCTAATTGTACAAAATTTGGGGTACACCTATTTTGGGATATGGAGATTCCAGATTTGATATTTGCAATGTTGCCAGATTTGCAGTTTCTTTTGTATTATTAGTGGCTTCGGTTTTTCAAATTCATCACCCTGTATATTCAGTCATTATTGGAATCTACTATTCAATACGAGTTCAACCATACCTATGTAACACTAACGATTTTGTTTAGAATAGATAGTCTTAAATACATAAAACAATGCAAAATATGTAGATTTGAAGAATTTTAAATTTAGAATGCTGTGATTTTGATAATTGAGCCATTCTTTATCGAAGGAAATTAAACGTCAGATAAATATGAACTTCTACTTAGAAATGAAATGAGAAACTTGTTTGGAGCCAATTTTAATCAGATATGATTTCAGCAAGCTGGAGCTACCCAAGTAGCACGAAACGGTTTTATTCAGTATTACAAGGATGCTTCGAAACTATAGGACACAACTGTGAATAAAACCAATTTGTTTTAAAATAATTCTTACGATTGTCACAAAACCGCCTTCAGCATGAGAGAGGTCTTTAAAACCAAAAATAAAAACCCCCATTAATCACTATTACCTTTAGTAATTGGTTTTAAGGCTCACGTCAAGATACTTTTAAAACCACTTTAAATACGACTTTACATATTATATTTGTAGGATGATATTGTAGTCAAGTCAATAACATAAGATACATAATACTTGCTACTTAATACATAAATATTGTAGTCAAGTCAATAACATAAGATACATAAGTATGTAACATAACGCATAAATAATATGATAAATATAGTGTCATAAACATAAATCATAACAGGCATAATTGAAACATAATGAAAACAAATATATCACATGGATGTATAGCTAGTGCTATGAAATAAAATACACATAAATAACTTAAGAAATGGCCCAAACGTAAATATAGCTGAATTTCTATTACCTAAGTAGATTCATATGACTTAATTCGTGAACTGTCGATAACACCATCATAAGGTATCTGTGTGTTCTGAAACCCTATAACGTCTGTTATAACGTAACGGTCATTTGGAAGTATCTTTTTAATAACGTAAGACCCTTTAGGTATGAGTTTTTTATTAATACCTGGCGTAGTATCATAGTTAGCTATCATCACATGTTGACCCACTTTATATGTTGTAGCAGATTTGTGAGTCTGGTCATAATGCTCTTTATTTTTCTGCTGCCCCTGGGCTATTTTGTCTTCGGCCTCCGCCCTAATTCCCTCTAAGTCCCTTTCGTCATTATCAAATAATTCTAATA
>CAJUYH010009332.1:0-13938 GCA_910591685.1 Galerucella tenella
ACCAAAAATTCTTTTTCACAGTAACTATATGAGATGGAATATTTGTAACTTCGTCAACATATGCTTTTCTTGGAACAATATAAGTTGGCATGTCGAATTGTCAGCTTTCTTTACTAGATTTTAACGATATACATAAAAAAACAAAGAAATTACTGTTTAAAAAAAGGATCTACAAAAATATTCGAAGAGAACATATTCTTTGTCCCAATGTCTGGTTAACACATGGCTAAAATCCAAAGGAAAATTACTTATTTTTCAATATTTCCATTTTTCTCAAGGTCAAAATACAGCAAGACCAAGACCAAGACCAAGACTGTTCTAGTCTTGGTCTTGGTCTTGCTTTAGGCTAGTTCTACTACTCCACGCAATGGCTCCATAAGTGATGATTGGTCTCACTATGGCACTTCATACATGTGACCTAATTTTTTCCAAAACAATTTAGAAATATTCGTAATCGACACAATCTTGAGGTCAAAAAATTTAAAGTGACACGTCTAAGTATATTTTTCATTGTACTTTTTATCAAGTATTGAATTCAATATTCAACAATCGTGATATTTATTATCAAGACAAGTAAGTACTTGAAAATTTATTTTTAAAACCGTAAGACAATGAAATAAACTCGCAGTAATCAGTACCAGTACTCAAAATGCTGAAGGTTTTCTTGATATCTGTTTTAATTTACACAGTTGCAGGTATGTAGATATTCAATTCTCAAAAAATGTTGAAAATAATTTCAATATAATTCCAGGAAGGCAAGGTTTCGGTCCCACCGACCAAGAATGGGGGTATTCAACTGTTAGAACCGGCTCCCATATTTTCTGGTGGTTACATTACACCACAGCACCAGTTTCAAATCCAACCGAAAGACCTTTGATAATCTGGTTACAAGGAGGTCCTGGAGCTTCTTCTACTGGATATGGAAACTTTGCTGAACTTGGACCTTTAGATCTCGATTTGAAAGAACGAAATACCACTTGGGTACAATGGGCTAACGTATTATTTGTCGATAATCCAGTTGGAAGTGGTTAGTAACAATTAAGTTATGTTTAATAATAATACAAAAATAATAAATTTAATTTAAGGTTTCAGTTACATTGATGATGATGGTTCTTTTGCTTCTGATAATACACAAATTGCCGAAGATTTTCTTGTCTTTTTGAAAGATTTTTACCAACAATTACCACAATTTGAAGGAGTACCATTGTATATATTTTGCGAATCGTATGGTGGAAAGATGACTCCTGAAATAGCACTATTTATATACAATGTAAGATATTGAAGCATTTAAAAATATATATTTACTAAATTTTATCAATTTCAGGCACAAAAGAAGGGAGAAATACCTTCAAACCTCAAAGGAGTAGGTCTTGGAGATGGATGGGTATCTCCAGTAGATACTGTTTCAAATTACGCTCCTTATCTTTTGAATTTGGTAAGATTTATACCTGACTTCCATAGCAGTTATTAATAAAAGTTTTCAGGGATTTGTAGATCAAGATGGATATGAGCAAGTGGTAGAAGTAGCAAAAGAACTTACAGACAACGTAGAAAAAGGAGATTACATAGCTGCTTTCAATTTATGGGGTACTGTAACAAACAGAATCGAACAAATAACCAACGGTATTGATTTTTATAACGTGTTATTGAGACAACCAGCTAATATCTACAAAGTGGGATTGAGTGAGTGCTGCGCGCTGAGGAAACTGTGGAAAAAAATAATGAAAACGTTTCGTTTGTAGATCGATCTCCTAGAAATGTAGGAGCAGCGATTGAAGATATAATGAACAAGCAAGTTAAACCGGCTCTAGGTTTAACTTCAGATTGGGCGGATGAAAATTATTTTGTATTTAATTCGTTGGGGTATGATTTTATGAAACCAGTTATTAACATTGTTGAAGAACTATTGAACAATACTGATGTAAATGTTGCTGTTTATAATGGACAATTGGATTTGATTGTAGATACACCTGGTAATAATTAAATCAAAAATTTTCAACATTTTATTTTATTTGGTATGTTTTAGGAACTGCAAATTGGATTAACAACATGAATTACGAAAGTAAACCATCATATGAGAAGTCTGAGCGAAAAGCGCTTAACAGTAATGGATTTATGGAAGGATACGTGAAGAAAATTGATAATTTCGCCTTCTATTGGGTGAATAATGCTGGACATATGGTAAGAAGTACACCAATTTGGTGAAGACTATTATTATTGATCGAGCACCAAGATTATTGAGGTGCGAGGTTTATAAATGTCTTCAACACCATGGTGTATATACAATATTTTCAACTACTAGCCAAATTTAAGACAAAATCAAAAATAATTCACAAACGCACCACGAGAAGCGTTTTTTTTGCCGTCCCTCCACCGGCACCACCTCAGCCTCTTGGGCTTATTGTGGATACTCCTGGTGTTCTGACTACAACCTATTCAGCCAATCCGTTCCCTGTATTAGCTCATACAGGTTCTTTGCTGGTTAGTTGTAGAAGTCTTCTTGCGAAAGATATATCTGGTGGTCATGTGGTCTGTCAGCATTTTGAAGATGTCGTCATCCACATGCCTTATCTTTGTGTGTCCTCTCCCATGTGCCACGTCATGGTCTGATGCTTTTTCCAGTCGGGTTAGTGCTGCCCTTGCTTCGCACATTATGACACAATGTAGTGGAGGAAGTCTCCAACGCCGCTGTAGGAGTAGTCCTTATTGCCCCTGTAATGCCAATGCATGCAAGTCTTTAAACCTTGCTTAATTTTAGCATAGCAGAGGATTGTCTGATCTTTGGCCACCATACCAGAGATGCATATGTGATCCTGGGAATGACAACTACTTTGTACAGCCAGTGTACCATGCTGGGTCTAAGTCCCCATTTAGTGCCGTAAGTGCGTCTGGTAAACATGAAGGTCACCTCTGCTTTCTTGATCACGTGCTGAAGGTGTCGGTTCCAAGTTAAGCCTGGGTCTAGGATAACCCCAAGATATTTTACTTCATCCGACAATCGTATTGGTTCACCTTGAAGCGCCAAAGGGCCAATTATCTGTGTTTTTGAAGGACTAATGCCTAGCCCTTCTTTAACTACATGTCTGTCTCTGGTTGTACTGTTGTATTTACTTTGGGATAGAATCACCAGGTTGTCTGCATATCCTATAGTGTTGAATCCTTCTCTGTGTAGGGTTCCGATGAGCCAGTCCATGACCAGGTTCCACAGCATCGGGGATAGTACTCCCCCCTGCGGACAACCCCTGGTTGCACGTACGGCCATTGTCTCCCCCATCGGAGTTGATTCTATGAGCCTGCTTCTGAGCATGCAGTCTATCCACCTGCAGCTCGTGGCATCGATCCCAGGATTCCTTGTCGCCATAGCTATAGATTCATAGGAGGTGTTGTTAAAAGCTCCTTCTATATCAAGAAAGGCGGCGAGCATTACTTCTTTGTTTTCCAGCACGTATTCAGCCCTTTTTATGAGTTGATTTAATTGAACTAGATTAATAATAGAAAAATATTGACAATAGAGAAATTCAACTTCTCAGTTGGCTAGAAGAAGCAATAATTGTCAATTTCACAGCTAGTAGTGGAATAAATTTAATTTTTCCTTAATAATTATTGAGTGTGGCTGATTCTTTGATATTAAAAATAATTTTAGGTACCTTCTGATAATCCTTCTGCTATGGAATACATCTTGAGAGATGTTACCAACAATTTTGAAGTATAAATTGTTCCTTCTAAATATTGTTTCTATTAAAAAACTTTTTTAATATGTCTGGAAGTTTTTTATTTCTAACATTCTAAAGAATCTACTTTTTGTAGCATCTTCTTACCATAATAAAAGAATAATAAGGTCCAAAAATACATCTCGCTTGATGAATTTATCATTCTGATTACATTTACAAATTCAAGGCTCGAGAGCAATCTTTCAATCTGACAACGAAAAAAATGATACGACGTTATCTGAGAATAGGGACAAAACAGTCTATGTGTACCTCATGACTGTTTTAATGTTATTACAGTTGATATATCGCTGTTATCTTTTATTCATCCTGAATAACATAATCACTCTACTGTGCGTCTTCGACTAATTTTCTTAAGTATGCCCCATGAAACATTATTCAAATTCAGATTTTCTTTTAACATGCTACAATATGTTACTGGGAGTAAAAAAACTGGCTCCGCTTTCAAGGACGCACTACTCTAATGGGATATTTGTTTCGAAAATAAATTTATTATTTTACAAGGGCTCTTCAAAATGTTTGAATCGTTTGATACGGATTTTTTTATTGATTGCATTATTTCAAAATACCTTAAATCTTATCTGTATTGAAAGTATGTCATCTTCATGAACAATACAAATTTTATCCTCTTGAATATTCACTCAAGTATTTTTCCTCCCACTTTAAAAAATAATTCATCACATACAATTTTTCTTTATTTTATTTTCGATAATAAAAAAAATCAGTAAAAATATGTTGACATAAAAATCCAGTCTTCAGTAAAACATCTCCGAACACCGCCTGAAACACCCAACCGCGTCAATGGGTCCAGGTCCGGACCTCCTGGTGCAACACCGAACATTGACAGCATGTGGGACTCGATTATAGCTCCCATAAATACCATGGAATTATGGCGGACATGCATGCCACAGTGTTGACTACAGACAACACACTAATTCATTCATATTGCAAATGTTATTGCCGTATGAAAATTTTTTATTGATATATTTATTACCTTCGTCAGAGGTGGAATGAGAATTTCTATAAACATTTTACTCAACCAAAATTTACTTCCATTTCTAGTTAACTTGGAATAATTTAGTAGAGGATAAGTATACAAAGTGTGAAGCTGCATAGCTCCCGACATGAGGTCAGCTTCCACAGAAAAAGAGGTTACTCCTCAGTGTCCAGTTTCTTTCAAAACTCTGTTTTTAGAAAGGTCGCGACGCAAAAGATCTGACCGTTACGTTACGTTGTTACGTTATGTGCCTTGAGCGCGTGGGCTTTCGCGCTCTCTCCTCAGTCTCAGAGCTAGCCTCTCGGCGCAAAATATTGATTGTCAGCATACATATTATGTACTTTCTGCCAATCAACTTATGATAAGATTTTTATAATTATTACTACTGTATATTTTTGTTAAATGAAGTTTCATTCAGAGTAAAATAAATGCTTATATTAATGTATATGTGTATTTATTTATTGATTCAAAAAATTTGATTATTGCTTAAAAGGAACTAAAGTTCTTACCGTGTGTCCCGCTACACGTTGCTTAATTTTTTTTCTCGTCATGTAAACTAGCCATTGCAAAAAACTGTGCGGCATATTCCTGAAAAACAAGACCATCTTTTCTCGTGTATCTTTAACAGTTCTGGTTGGGTCTGTACCATATTTTTATAATGTTCCTACGTAACAGCCATCACTGAAATGCGCTCTCCGTGTGCTTACACTGCTCACCATTTCTTCACAACGGTTTTTTAATAATAACAACTGGCTTATTGGAACCAAGACTTTCGTCTGAGATCCACTATACATAATTCTGTCGTTCATATCTTGGTGTGTCAATCGTTGTCCAACGTGTCCACTTTTTCTTTATTCCTAAGACCCATTCTTAACTATAACCTCACATTGCCACAGTATAGGAACGAACCAGTATGTTACCTCGTGACCCCACACTCCCGAGTTCTATGTGACCTACAACGTCGTTCGGATGAGTATCTCATCCGGCGGCCAGTGCTGTGCTGCGATCCAACCAAAGTGCAAGTGGTGAAGTTGCGAATAACATTATTTATTATACAGGGCTTATATTTTTACGGCTTTTTGGACAAGCAGTATTATTTTTATAGTTTATAAGCATTTTTTGCAATGAATACCATTAAAAAAACAAGTAGTGTGTGTGTAAACCAATAAATATTTTGTATGAGGCTATTGTTTTATTCACTCATCAGTTTACTGTTCTGCAATATTTAAGAAAAAACATTTAACACGTTCACGTCATTTTAAAACTTATGCCACCTACGCCTATGGTAAAATGAATCGTAGAGCGATCCGTTCAAGGTCATCAAAAGATCTGGCAATTTATGAATGAAATTTATGATAGTAATACTACTGGTTCGTCCCTATACTGTGACATTGCTACATAACAGTGACATATGTCACTGTAAAAGTTACAGGTATTTTGTAATTATATTGTAATTTAAAAACGCTGAATCCCTACCTTCATCTACGCCCATTTCCATCAGTATATTTCACAGAGTAATTCAATACATTTACAGCATTCATGTTTTATTCTAAATAGCCAAAAGGCTGATTAGCCCTCTCTTTCAACATGAAAGGGTCGGGTAGGTATAGCGTATGCTGGAGAATTAATTTAAGAACAAGTAGGATATTACGCACCAAATTAGCTACAGTTAGGGTAATGTTTGTCCCTGCACTGTCCTTTCAGTGTATAGGGAAAAGTTGGGTTATGTTTGTTCGATGCAATCCTCTGGGGCATTGTACCTAATTAGCGTCGGTGGATATACACGATTTAATTGAATTGGTAAAAAATTACTTCTTTTTATTCACATAAATATTATAAAACGTTTTTTTTAAACCTGTTATTATTTAAATAATAATGTTAATGTAAAACAAAACACTGGGCTTTTAATAGATAAACTCCTAGTTAAAAATATGTTCGAATATTCAAGACGTCTAGCTCGACGCCATTTTACCGTCTCCATGGTCCGTGTTTTAAGTTTATTATGGTAATTTTCGACTCATCAAACAGCTGGACAAAATATATTGTACAAGACTTCTCATCTATTTAATAAAGAGTTTGGAAATTTTATTATTAAGGAATTTCAAGATGGTGTCCTTTGTATATATTATGTAAAAAAATTTATACTTAGATTTTCATAATTTTGTTCCTGATAGATTATTGGATTGTTGGAAAGGTTGTTTTATCAAACGCTCCCTCGATATCTATGAATATACCCAGGGTGGATTCTTTGTTGTCCAATGATCTTTCGATACTGCCAACCACTTGTTTCAGTATATATTATTGTTAATCTTTGCTCTTTTAAAATAACATGTGAGTAATCATTTACAAGGGACTTCGAAGACATTCTATTAAACTAAAACCATTCTTACTACTAATTCCCAACAATAAATCCTCTCAAAAGCACTCAAGAAACATATCACGCGTTTTGTATCTCTCCTTAACCGCAATAGAATACTTACATAACTTCCCACTTAGAATTCCTCTACTAATTTTACAACACTGGCGATGCATATCTGTTACATCGAAACTAAAGCTCGTCCAATTGGAGCTGTTGACAAGCGATCCGAACGGAGACAATTATCAACAGTATTTGAGGCTCCCGCGAGAGGCTTTACAGTCTCCCTCGAACAACGAAAGTTCATATCGCAGATCTAAGATTGTGCTTCCGGCTCAAATCCCATACTGCAACCCTTACAACGGATAAATTGTTACAGGAATGGAAAATAGGGAAGTGGGTTGGTCCGTTTGAAGTTATAGCTTGAGATTGTCAGTTGTGTAATTGGGTTTTTTTTATCTTGATAATTGTATAAGGGTGTTGGGGCAATAAAGTTATTCAATATTTTAATTTTTGAAGGAGTTTAGTGTCCTTCAGGAGGGACAAAGAGCTTGAAAACGTCTAGGTGGAGTTGTCTTACCACCCAACTTATCAGATCAGAAGAAATTATGTGGGAACAGCTAGCTCAGACGAAAATGAGAGGAAGACTAAAAAAACTGGAGTAATGAGGTAGTGGAGTGTCTAAATAAGGAACTATCAGAGTCTTGATCTTGCTTTGCTCAACACTTCCAAAGAGGTAGTATGAAATGAAAAGAAATGGACAGGATTTGTTTATAGGCTGTGTAGGCTCACAGCACTCAGGCCACATGTGACCCATTGTACACTAGGAGACATCTCCTTTATATCGGCAGGTGTAGGCCAAGACTTACCGACTACTACTACTACTAAATGTGCAGGCGAGCCTTGTCCTGGACAACTCAAGACAAGGTTCCGGCACTGAGGCCACTGGCGGGCCCATTGTGCCACTCCTGCTACCTAGACATCCATGAAGCCGAGCCCTTCAATAAAGGCCACAACCTTTTTCAATAGATGTCTGCTTTTGTCTCCAGTGGCCATAACAGGGACTTCTCAGATTCGCCTGCGTAGTACAGCCTAGTGTGGACACTCTAAGAGAACATGGACTGACGTTTCGTCAGTCATGCCACAGCCCATACATAGGGAACTTTCCTCTACTCCTAAAATGTAGAGGTGTTTCCTCATATAGCAGTGCCCTGTTAGGAGTCCTGCTATCTTCCTTAGCCTACTCCTTGGTAGTTCAGTAGCTGCCCTGGCATGTCCATCAGTCCATCCCTTCAGTAGAAGTTTGGATTGTCTAGGACCCTGCAGAGCATTCCAATGAGCGAGGTGCTGATTCCTCAGCCCCTTCTTCGTCTCCTTGCGAATTTTTTGTTAGGCCCAGGGTCGGGCCCGGGCCGCAGAAAGCAGCTGCCGCCTTTTCCGCAGCCAGTGCATCCGCCATCCCGTTGCCTTCAAAACCAAAGTGGGCTGGAATCCATTCTAGCCGCACCACGTTCCGCCTTGCAAGATTAGCAAGTCGTTATCGACATTCGATAGCAAGTCCTGAGTTGCTGGTATACCCACTCAGGGCTTTAATTGCTGCCTGACTGTCGGAGTATATGGTTATGCGTCGATCCACATAACCTCTGTCTAGGTTTATCTGCGCACATTCCAAGATAGCATAAATCTCGGCCTGATATGCAGATACACCATCACCCAATGGTACACAAACTTGTATTCTTGGGTTCCTGGAGTGAATTCCAGCCCCTGCTCTATCACCGGAGCATGAGCCATCTGTGTACCAGACGGTCCTATTAGGCTGTGTATTCCTCTCTTTTTCCCAGGACTCTCTATCCCGGATCATGGCCCTGTATGGGGTAGCGAAGTAGTACTCTCTCATTGACGATAACTGAACCTTTGTTTTGGCACAGATGAATTTGTGTTTTGTAAATTCTCGAGAAACTGAAAATGTTTTGCGTTCCTTGATAAAATACAGACGTCTTTGGCAATAATAAATGAAAAAACATCTTTAAACCTAAACAAATATGATTTTAAAAACAACTTCAACGCGAGAAAGTTGAAATAATACCAGAGTAGTTTAGCATGTGTGAATAATTCATGTAACATGTCTAGACACTAAAATTCAAGAGACCTTTTAAATGAATCCTCAGCCCGAGGATGTCTAAACAGCATCTCCACGCTCCATATCTCCATCGCCACTATTTTTTTTCATTAATATCTAAAATAGAATATGTGAGATCTCGTTTATTAAATTCGTGACAGACTGGGTTTCTTAGAACGAAATTCATTTAAAAAAATTTGTTGTTAACCCATTAGCAGAATCTATGTTCACCATCAGCTTTGATAAATGATCCTTTACAGAATTTAAATTTGTCTTCGTCAGGTGAATTAGATAGAAAGATGCTAATGTAAGAAGTACTGATAATATAACCGAAGAATAGATTGTTTTTTTCCAAATATCATACAAGGCGAGTCGAAAGAAATTTAGTTTATTTGATTCTTACTTTCGCTTTGGAAAGGACATATAACTACGAAATCAATACCATAACATGAAATGAAAGAGAAAAAATCCCCAGGAAGGCTGACCATCGCGAAATTGAGATTTTTTCATCTAATTAGATATCGAGCAATTGGAAAGTGTATAGGAAGTGACTAAAAGTGACTGAGTTATTATTTCCAGGACTCCTAAGAAGCCAGGATGTGCTATCAGTGTCCTATATTTGATAATTGTCCGGGATAGCTTCGAAATTATGTAAAATCAACTATTGATTTTCCCATAGACATGCTTTGTAGGGTGTATTGTACTGGATGTTTGTTTGTTAATAGTACTAGAGTGCCACAAAGATTTAGCCAACGCCTCGGCAAATAACAATATCATCCTGAGGTGGAATAAGGAGCACGACAGGAGTAAAGGTAATCGCATTGCTGGACTAAAAATTTCAGGACCCAGTGACACCTACGGCCTAACGACTTCGACTATTGCGGAACTAGCCAAACATTACACCCATGCTCAATCCCTTAAGAGATGGGATGGAATCAAAGGATGCAGTCTTGCCAGGATCACCCTGGGCGACCCTGAGAGTCTGGCGCCCAAGAAATATTCGACGATGACCAGGAAAAACCTACGTTTAACAGTAGGATTTCTGACTGGTCACTGTCAACTAAGGAAACACCTCGATACTATGGGGCTAGTGGACACACCTCTATGCAAGATGTGTGAACAGGAAGATGAAACTGTCAGGCATGTACAATGGGTCACATGTGTCACCCTCCCTACCCTACAAATACAGATACAGATAATTATAATTTAACAATTTATCGGAACTTTTTGGGGTATTAAATTTATATCTAATTGAAATTTTGTGCCTAGCTAAACAATAGTAATTTCCCGAATCAATTTCGAATTATTACATTTTAAATAAAGTATAGATTAAATATTGTTTTAGTAGTTATCCATCTCGCCTATACAAAGCAGGTGCATTTATATAAGGGTATATTAAATATAGAGCATTTAATGATGATAGCCTCTAGTCGTATTTATAATTATCATAGTCAATAAACGATATTCAAATTATTCACTAATTTAGCTAGTTTGTTATATCGATCTTTAACGATGTGTTGCCATATTTATCCGATTATAATAATAAACTAGATATTAACATTTTTTTATTTAAATAGTAAATCGCTTCTCGACTATCAAGTATTTGTGATAAAGCCTCTTTACCCGCGTTTTAGATTTCGACGTCATTAGTATAAGTTGAAGCTAGTCACATATTTTGACATGGAACGAAATAATCAGAATGGTAGATGTCAGTTGTCAACATTTTGTTCTGAACAAGCGTAAACATCCAAATTAGGCAATCCAGATCACGTGACCTAATATGGCCGTGCAGGGCAAACAATTTAGACAAATAGATTAGTTTTGTATTGTTTATTCAGTCATAAACAGTGCTCAAGACTGTTTAGTCGAATTTATTAGTATATTTTGCTTCAATTCAGTATATTTAATTAGTCTTTAGTATATTGTTCATTTGATTAGTATTTTTTATTTAGAATATATCACTTTTCTTAGTTTTTATAAATATTTTTATTGAACAAAACTGAACAAAATGCCTGCTAAATACAGCCTGATATTTGATTTTTGATTCTGTTAAATCATCTCTATTGATTGCTGCTAACCACATTTCTCTACGCTTCTTACTTAATTCATTCTTGTGCACCAAAAATGTCTTCTTTAAAACAGCTGGGACCTTAAAAAAGCTAACTTGGTCTCGGTTTGAACGGCTCCCACAACCGACTACAATACAAGTTGTTGGCATTTTGAAGTAGGTGTTTCACTCCTGAAATCCGTAAGCATCAAAGTTAAATACTGCAGGTGATATCTTCTAATTCAAGCGAGTGAAATTTTGATGCCAGCAATTTCATAAAAGTTTCACTTTAATCATAATATTGTATATGTTTTAGTCAGTGTGTACTCACCCGTAAACATTAAATAATAATTTTTGATAGTCTAAAAACCACTAACAAAAAAATAATGTTCTTATATAGGTACACAAGCAAAAATTGGTCCTAAATTGATATACCCAGCTTAAAAGTTTTTTAAAACTGAACTTTTTATTGTATAATATTAGTATAGAGCAAAATAAAAGCAACTTTCTCCAAAATAAACACTTATGTATACCAAAATCCACGGTCTACAATGTATTAAATCACATTTGTTTGCCCTGTGTCGCCATATTGAATTTTTTTTGACAGGTCACTGGATTGCCTAATGAAGGAGAAAAAAAAAGATCTTGATACATGGAACAGCAAAAGAAGACTATTGACAACTTCACACATAAACAAGTGACGTATCTGCTTTGAAAGTTGCATAATTTTTGGTTTAATATTTTTCTGTTAATCCAATGACTGAATTTAAGCTGGTTTTATCTTGTAATATCCCGTTTGTCATTTATTATCATTGCCTAATAAAACATGGGGACTAAATTTGAAGTTGTGGATACAATAAAGTGTACAACAAACCTTAAGGCGTTGTTGCGCCTGATCAATCAATAAGAGATCAGTTAAAGTGGGAAATTTGTTGAAAATTTTAAAGAAACTTCAACCCTGGTAGAATAAAATGTGCTCCCTGGAATTTTTTATGAGCTGTTTGGGATTGTTTCACCTGACACTACCAACTCCGTCAAATTAAATAGCGCGGCATGCTTACTGGGGAATGGAAAAATTCAAATGTTGTGTGAATAAATTTTAAGAGAGTAATAAGGAGAAATCAGGAATTGTATGGCGAGATTCGTCGAGAATTTAAATTGATTCCAATTATGCGAATGCAGAAGTTGGAGGTAAGAATATTAAATGTTTTTTTTATGTTAAAAAATACAGATTGAATTTTGAGTGGGTGAAGTTGAGGATTAAAATGTTTGAGGCATTTTTTTCATCTCCTTATATTTATTATAGTAAATATTCTCAGTAACTTCCAAGACAATCTGTATAAATGTCGGTAATTGTCTTGAAATGTCTTTGTTTGAACAACCTGGTCAAGAGATCTTTGTCTACCTTACTTAGTAAATTTTTTGTATGGAGATGTCCTTGTGTCAGCGTACAAGTCGGGTTGTTGCATAGCAACGGACAGTTTGATAAATCTTCACCAACTGAGTTCGTTCGGACGTTCCTTTCCAGTTGAATGTTATGACCAAAATCAGGCCATACTGTTAGGTTTTTTTTTAGGAATCTATGTAATGTATTCGACCATAGGTAAAACACTCCTGTGAATGCATTTGGCAAAAAAATGACAATATATAGCAATTTTTTATGAATTAAAAAATAAAATATGCTGTGAATTTAGTAATTTTTTGGTAACTTGGAATATTCCAATTATTTTACATATAAAGCACATTTTAGCATCATCTTTATACATTTTACTCATTGTTTTATCATGTATATGTGATATCTGAACACTGTTGGCACAAAGGAATTCCAGGAAAATAATTTCATGTCAGCATACCGTCTAGGTACACGTTCCAAATAAAATTTAAAAAAAACGTTGAGTATAAAAAAATACCAGAGCTCCATTCTATTAGCTGCAAATACTGCGTGTTCAAATATCACCGTTACAATAAATAGAGTCGTTGAAGTAGTCTTGATCAAATTGTCTCAAAAGTTGAAGTAAAAGCTGTCCAAGCTCTTGGAGTGTCTGAGGGGGTGGCTTATAAGGCTTTTTGTAGCTGGTCCCGAGTAAGCTTGATGTGAAGGTCGGGCCATAGAGAGGTCAGTTCATTTGTATTTTAAGCTCAATAAAAATTAAAATTTAAAATATAAATATTACATTTTCTAGATACTAATAATATTTCAATTGTTTGGGTTTGACAGACGTCATGGAACACGGTTTTTGTAGTGGACCAATCCTCTTATCATTAATAGAAATTTTGTTTTTTTGCACAATGTCCTACTAAAGCTACTCCAACAGGAGAATTAATTGTCAGAATGTATGGAACATTGGAACATCCTGTTAATTTCCACCCAAACAATATATCGTGAAAATCGAATGTAGGTTAAAAGAATACTCATCTAATGGACTCGGCATGTAACTGTCATTGCTTGACGAGATATACGTGTGATTTTTTCTCTCACTAAAAATAAATCAAAAATTCATTTCCTGCGTCTGATTTCGAGTGTGGGTGTATGGGAATTAAATTAATGTTTGAAGGGTTTGAATGAACAGTAGGTATCTAACTTTTTATACAGGGTGCGGCAGATAAACGGTCAATTAGAGATATCTCGAGAACTAAAGGTATCTGAAATATGAAAATTGGCATGAAGGGGTTTTGAATAATGAGCTATTC
>CAJUYH010009333.1:0-13937 GCA_910591685.1 Galerucella tenella
AATACCAATGCGGGAGCCGCGCGGCGAGAGTGCTCATCTTAAAATCGATTTCTAAATTTCAAAACTGCGTATTCAGATATGAACAATTAAAAACTTCCTCACTCAACTTTTTTCATGCTTTGGGGATTTCGGACTAGTTTTATTGTCTCTAGAATTGGTTGAAGAAGACGTCATTAAATTTTCGTGAAAAAATATGAATTATTCACCGAGAAACCGCGAGTTGATTGTCGAAAATCATAAAATCGTTTTTTTCGCATTTTCGGTTAAAAAGTCAATTTTGACCATGTTCCCCCAATTTTAGAAAAAAATAAATGTCATATTCGTGTTCAGCACCCTCGAAAATATAAAGATAGACTGTTTTCAGCGACTAGAAGGAGGTTGGTCGGTATGTGAAAAAAAGGGGGTGTTCCTCTCCTCCCGCCGTTGGCCGAAAAATAGGGTTTCAATTTATTAAATAAATAATCATCTTTTCAGTGTAAAGATTAATCATTCGATACTTAAAATACGGAAATTGTGCTCATAAAATAAAATTGTAGAAAGTAATACTTTTAAATGTGTTTTTTTTAATTTCATAATAAAATTAACGGCGATCTAATACTTTTTTTTATATAATTGAGACAAACTTTATAGTTTAAAATGTTAAAAAATATGTGTATAATATATAAAAAATACAATAAAGCAGCTACATAATAATAAAGTAGAATAATTTCGGTAACTGATGAAGTTAAAGTAAAACTTTGTATTTCAGTATTTTTTTCTCTTCTAAAAATAAGGCATATTTTTGAGATCATCGCAATAGTGTAATTAGAAATAAATTTATTAGAAAATAAAAACTTTTCATAAATTCTAATCATATACCAAGGCGGTGAAGACTATTATTAACCGAGCACCAAAATTATTTCGCGAGGCTTGAAAATTTCTCCACCACCATGGTGTAATACAATTTTTCCATTACTAAATTTTAGTCAAAAATTAAAAATAATTCACAAACGAGAAGCGTTTTTCCCGTCGTCTGACCGACAAGTACACTCAGTTTTCGATATATTATGAACGTACTCGTTATGTTATCAGTCATTTTTGGTTAAGCGCGAATTTTAAACTAATGGCATATTTATTTGAATAATTTTATCTTGATAGGTAATTTCAATTGGCTAGAAAATACAATAATTGTCAACTTCACAGATAGTAGTGGAAAAAAGGAAAATTGCTAACATACAATATATAATAATGAATACGTGCTTGTTTCATGGCGACCTAGTGTTGATATATAACCCCAACGATTTCAAGCATTATGCTTTTTTGAGGGCCGGTTTATCAATAGCAATTTATCCGTCAGTTAATGCTTAACTACCAGTTATTTTGGAAAGTTCGGTTTATTAACAACAGGATAACTTTATCCGGCAGATAAAATGTCAAATATTTATCTTTCAATTTCAACTGGCAGATAGGTCGATATCTGGAGGTTAAGGTCTATTCGAATTTCGAGGGTCTATTACATAACTCCACTTTATTCGGTAGAGTTGTTGTGTTTTGATTTCGTTGTGGTGTTGTGTCAAATTTACTTGGGCTATGAGCAAAGTAAAAAATGGAAAGTACTATTACTACTAAGAAGAGAGGATGCAATTTCACAACAGATGAGAGAAATTTGCTTCTAAAAATGGCAAATAAACATAAAAATGTAATAGAAAATAAAAAACGGATGGGGCAACCTCAAAATCAAAAGAGGAGGCTTGGATGCAGGGTGAAGCAGCAGTTCGACATTCAAGTGGATCCTCAATCAGTTCTAATATTCTTAGAACAGTTTCTTTTGTCATCATAAATATTGCATGAAAATCCTGGTCATCCCACTTTTCGAAGTGGTCCACCCTTTCCCTAAATGTATAAGGTCTTCTTTCGTGCTCAAGAACTTGCACATTATCCTCGTTCTCGTCGCTATTCAGAAAATTCATATTCATCAACAACCAAAAAATCTTCAAGAAAGGAAAATAAAAACACATAAACCTTCGGATAAACATTCACCAATAACCTAACAAAAATATCAGTTGATGTGACATGACCTTGTTCGTATTACAACCAATGAGATTGCTTACATTCATTCGTCAGCATTGCCAACTTTCTTTATCTGTTAGTTAACAAACTAGAGAATAAAAACGAGTTGATAAACCGGTTCCAAACAAACTGGAACTTTATCTGCTAGTTACTTTTATCCGACGGATACTTAACTGACGGATAATATTGGCTATTGATAAACCGGGCCTGAGTAGGATCTTTCCAATTGACACAGTTAGTTACTGTCATTCCTGATCTTGAGATATCACTATATTTTTTTATGAATGGGGGAGATAGCGGGCAGCTTGATCTGGGTTTTTGAAAGGGAAGGAAGAGTCATCGAAATTTTAAAAATATAGCTGTATAAAGAGCCGAAGTCGAGATTTAACAAACAATTTTTAGAACTTTAGTTCTTTACGTTACGTTACGTTACGTTGCTGCGTTATGTGCCTTGGAGCCTCTCTCTCGTTTACGAAGCAGCGATTCATATGCTTCGGCCGGGAATCGAACCCGGGCCGCCCGCGTGGCAGGCGAGCATTCTACCACTGAACCACCGATGCTACATTATCCTATGCAAAGCTGGTATTCGCAGTGCTGGTAATATACTTGAATTGATTCGGATAAATTTTTTACTATTATTTCCATAATTTTTCGCAAGATTGATCTTTCTTGGAACTTTAGTTCTTTACGTTAGGTTGGAGCGACCGGGGGTCACGGCGCAAAAGATCTGACCGTTACGTTGCTGCGTTATGTGTTTACGAAACAGCAATTCATAGGCTAGAGAAAACTGTAATGCCGCTATTTATCGATGTCTCGGGCTTAAATTTTACACAAAGGTTGATAATATAAAAGTATAATAATCGATTAGGAGATATACCTTACAGTTACGCACGTCCGTTTTAAACTAAAAAAAAAAAATGCTGGAAAGATTAATCGATAGATTGAAGAAAAAAACCGAGGACAGAATTTTGTAACGAAATAATTCATCTACTACTCTACAACTACAACTTAATGATAATCGTTAGTTAATCGATCAATAATAATCGATAATTAATAATATATAATAATAATCGGATTGATTAATAATGGTCGATCGATGATCGATCAAAAATAATCAATTGATAATAATCGATTGTTGATCGATTGTAAACAATCGACTTTTAATCGATTGGAAATATTCGAATATTAATCGATTATATACAATCGTTATTAATCGATTGCTGATGAAGGATTGATAATAATCGATTATCAATCGATTGAGTTTAATCGATTTTTAATCGATTGTTGATAATCGGTCGTTAATCGATCAAAAATCATCGATTACTAATCAATTGATGATAATTGATAATAATCGATTGTTGATCGATTGGAAATAATCGATTATATATGGATTGTTGAATGAAGTTTCATCCAGAGTAAAATAAATTCTTATATATATATATATATATATATATATATGTATACACGGTTTAAAATTGAAAAAGTAATTTCAAAAAGTGTACACGTCCAATTACTCATTCGACCGAATGCCGGTTGATTTGCCTGCAGAGGGAAAATGGCGCCGTTGAGTAGGATCATTGTCAACTTAACAGCTAGTAGTGGAAAAAAGACTCTCTTACTGGAGCTTATCCCTCCCAATAGGGTGCTTATCTTCAAATTTTGATCCCACGTTTTTTTAGGTAATATTAATAAGTGACAAATATTAAAAAATAAAATTTTAAAATTAGTCTTTAGATTATTAGGAGAAAATGAAAACAAAAATTTACTGAAAATACGCAGCTTATAATACAAGTACGTTCAATTTAAATGTGAAGTTATCAATAGTCTTCCTTTGCAGCTCCATGTTTCAGCTTCTTTTTCCTTTATTGGGATGTTTGAGGCACGGGTTGTGCACTGCTAATTGCAGCTTTAATCCCAAGTTTATTTGATATCGTCCGATAGATGACGTTATGAGACATACATTTTTTCTTTAACCGTATGTTCTGTGTCTCTAACCTTTATCTCTGATTTGATGCATCTGTCATTGATGCCTTTTGGCTGAAATATTATTTATTAATTATTTAAATTATTATTATGGTATTATTAGGAATAAAGACATAAATTCCGTTGAAGCTAATTTCTATAAAGCATGAATCGTTGACAAATATGAAAGAGAAAGGTCTCACGTAGGATGTCAAGTTCAGAGCGTGAAATAAACATAAACAGAATTGTTTTATATTTACAAAACGCTGAACTTGACTCGTCGTATAAATATGTTAACGAAAGTGTTTTAACATTCATTCTAAATTCTAAATTATTCTAATTCATTCTAATCAATTCTAATTCATTACTTAATTATTCGAAGATGTCCTAAAGACATTCAAAGTGTATTCTATTCATCGTAATCATTTTAATTAATATTCTAATTAGTACTAGTAATAAGTGGGTTGATGTATAATAGTAAAGTAAGGTAATAAAGAGAACATGACCCAGTGATTCCAGTAGTTGTTTTTATTCCTGTGAGATGACACACCAAGTGACCAGCAACACCACCTAGTCAGAGGCCCTTCCACACTTCTAATGCACCAAGTATCCATAGTAGGATACATACATTACAAGTGGTGGTCAGACGTGTTATATTGTTTTGTGTGATATTCGGGTTTGCTAGAAACTTTGTGGGAATTTGAAATCAAAATTGCTAAAAGACTACGAACATGTTATGAAACTTCAGCAAATAATTGTTTTTATTAAGCCTAGCCTTCTTTATCTCTTGTTTGTGCTTCACTTTACTTATGTAGAAATTGAGAGGCACTATGTATGACCGCTTAAAACCTCAAATTTTTCAACAGACTTTTCTTTCTTTTAAGAATATAATAAAAATATAATCAAACTATCTTTATGGATGGTTTCCTAACTTCATTCGATGAGGACTGCGAACAATATCCTAATTAGGGAAGATCCAGACCCTGTGGAACCTTTACGGAAGATCAAACTATCTTTGTAGTTTCCTCTCGTCATATAAAGGACAATTATGTTGATCATGCATGGTGTTTTCGCCTATTTAGTTTCCCTGAAACGGATTATTATTTGGCAACAACGCTTCCGTGTTTTGTCCGAAAATTGTTGAATAGATTTAAAAAAGGTAGCAGTAGTAATTAACACAATCGTTGTACAAAAGTTGTTGAGAATTCTTGAAGCCAGCGGGGCGAAAATTTTATACTGTTGTGGCACAAAACCGATCAATATACATTAGTGATTTTTCACGTGACAAATAACTTAAAGAGCTCGATTTTCCTTTTCCCCTTTATCCCATTTCCCAAAGAGCCAGAAATGGAATTTTCTAGGAACATTTTATTGGTAAGTTTTTAAAACCAATCATTCACATTTTTCATTTTCTACAGTCCATTTTATTTAAATATTTTATTGAGCTATTGAACACATGGTATTAAATTTATTATTTCCATGAAACATTCACGCAATCTAATCACCTCTTTTATTCCAATTATAAAAAATCTATTTCTAATCACTCCGATATCTCAAAAATATTACGGTTTAATAAAAAAAAATTTAAATATTAATCACAGTTTCAGATTCTTTCCCGTCTACGTAATCCTTATATTTATTTTTACCTAATTCAACAGTTTTCATAAATTCGCTTTCACCGTACAAAAACCTTTTTACATTCTCTTCCATTTCGGCGTATCGAGCACGGGCGACCATTTCCTCGGGACTTTTTTTCTGTATTTCCAACCGCAATTGTTCGGATCTCGAGTTTTCTGAGCTACTTACTTCCTGGTCTATACTGTTTCTCACCCAATCCGCGACTCTTTGTTGATTTTGAGCTGAGGCATCACTGACCAAGGGAGTGATTTCTATTTCTAAGCTATCCGGTGTGGGGGTTGATTCTTTTGGCACCAATTTGTGTGACCTGGAAAAGCAGTTCTAAATCTTTCTTCATTTTAGAACAAAAAATAAAATTATATTTTATAAAATAAATGTAGGTACATAAAAACTAGAGTATTAAAGGTAGGCTTTGTTTCTCATAAGAAGATGCCACATGAAGTTTGCCAACTGTCTTGCGCAGATATCAAAATCGGTTTTGTTTATTTACGTCACTTAGTAACGACATTTTCATGCCATTGGCGCTACAATCGTTAATTGAAAGTATAAGTTCGCGCATACTACTGCAATTTCAAGTGGGTTCTTACATTCTTGCGTGAAACGGAGTCTATCATGTATTCGTGGTGACATATTTTAGTAGAGTTAACGCAAATAGAGAACAGTAAAGGTTGTCATCACCTAAAATGTTCGATCAATGTTAAAGTCTCAGAGGCGTTCAATAAATATCGTTATTAGACAATACATTATTCTTTTTTTGTTTGATATCGAGTGAAGGATTGTTCTTATGTTAATAGAGAGATTTTATGTATTGCATGTAAATTCTATGATTAATAATTTTGACAAGATAGTATAATTCGACTTTGGATGGGTATTTTTTTTTTAATTCAATTAGTATTTAGTAGGGTGCGCAGAAAATCCAACTATTTTTTTTAAATCTCACGTGAAAAAATGTCGGTTATTGATGTTTTAAGAGCCCAATCGAAAGGAAAGCCAGAAAAAAATTTGCAGAAGTCGCTCCAAATTTTTTAAAATGTCAAAAACCGATTTTTTGCTCCATGCGGGATAATTTTATAGACCAGAAAAATGAATTTCTGAAAAAAATTTTAATTTGAAAGGTTGCTTATAATTTTGATATCTTTATTAAAAAATTGCTCAAAAAAATCTAAATTAAAAAAAAATTGTGTGGCCTTTCAAAATTAAAATTGTGAACTGAAACTTTCAGAAAGAGAAAAAAAATGTGAAAAAAAATAGAATTCGGTTTTTGACGATTTTAGACATTTAGAAAACATTTTTGGACTGTCCTTAGGAATGGGCTCTTGAAACATAAAAAATGACATGACGAGACTATAGATTGATGACGTGCCTGATTGTTCTCTATCTGCGTTAACTCTAGTACAAGTGTTATATGTTGCTGTGATTATTAACAAACTAAACAAAAAACTACCGCTGCTCCAACCTTGTCTGAGAACTTTAAGGCATCAGTGTAGACCTGAAGGTAATTGGGGAACTTTGCTAGAATATGCCTAGGACTTGCTTGGATGGTGTTGCTATTTATAGAGTATTTATCAAGGGATGAAAGGCTTGTGTTACAGGTTGGAGTTTGGATTTGCCAGTCCATATGTTCAAGCTCCCAGCAACTCACTTTATTTACTCAGCAGAACATCTGTCACTAATGGCCATCTCATTCTCACAGACTCCCTCAGCGCTCTAAAAACCTTACAAACCATTTACTCAGACCATCCTCTCGTAAATAAAACAGGATCTCTACACTGCCCAACAAAACCGCAAGAACGTTGTTTTCATCTGGATACTATCCCACATAGGAATTCATGGCAACGAAGAAGCAGACAAATATGCCAAACAAGCTGCAGAAAATGGCAATACGGAAACAACTAGTTTATCAGTGAGTGCGGATGTAAAAAGTGCAGTTAATGCTCAAGTGAAGAGTGCGTGGGAAAACCGGTGGAAAAGTGGGAAAACTAAGTTAAACGAGGTCAAAAAGTCAACAAAACCATGGCCTATATTAACCAAAAATCGCCGTGATCAAGTGCTTCTAACCAGACAACGCTTAGGCCACACTTGGCTAACACACAGCCATCTCTTCAGCAACGATCCTAAACCAAAGTGTGACTATTGTAATGAAACGCCTAACTGTCAAGCATCTTCTCATTCAATGTCCACAATTAATGGCGAAGCGACAGCTGGCGCAGCTTCAAGCATGTGAATTAGCGGACTTACTAGGACCCTCATGTAATGTTCAAAACTTGAAGGCGTTTTTTAAATCAACCGATGTTCTGAATCTTATATAATTTTTCTTTTTTGTAACTTTTGTACACCACAATGACGCTAATGACCTCCATGGTCGATGCGTATCACTAATAAAAAAAAATAATTTTGCAGAAAACTCGTCTAATAGCCCAAACAGAACTGGCTGGTATCTCAATTGCCACAAAAGAACTAACCAGAAGAGGAATTTCTGGAAAAAATAACAATCTGCACTGATAGTAGACAAGCCCTATTAGCCTTGAACAGACAACGTGTTATATCGAGGCTAGTACTAGAGTGCCACCAAGATTTAGCTGACGCCTCGGCAGATAACAATATTATCCTGAGTGACACCTACGGCCTAACGACTTCGACAATTGCGGAACTAGCCAAACGTTACACCCATGCTCAATCCCTTAAGAGATGGGATGGAATCAAAGGATGCAGTCTTGCCAGGATCACCCTGGGCGACCCTGGAAAGCTGGCGCCGAAGAAATATTTGGCGATGACCAGGAAAAACCTACGTTTAACAGTAGGATTTCTGACTGGTCACTGTCAACTAAGTAAACACCTCCATACTATGTGGCTGGTGGACACACCTCTATGCAGGATGTGTGAACAGGAAGATGAAACTGTCAGGCATGTCTTATGCGAGTGTCCAGAGTTATCGTCAATAAGAGAGTGTGTGTTCGGTGAGTCTTGGCCTACACCTGCCGATATAAAGGAGATGTCTCCCAGTGACCTGTCCACCTTCCTGAGAAGGACAGGATGGACAATGACCTAGGAGGACAACTCCTCGGGAGGATGTACAATGGGTCACATGTGGCCTAAGTGCTGTGGGCCTACACACTCACCCTCTCTACTCTACAGATACAGATATACTATAACGAGAAAAAAAATATGTAAAGAAACGGAAGAGTTCGGTTTTTGACGATTTTAGACATTTAGAAAAAAAATTTGGGCTGTCCTTTGGAATGGACTCTTGAAACATAAAAAATAACATTTTTTCACACAAGACTATATATTGATGACGTGCCTGATTGTTCTCTATCTGCGTTAACTCTAGTAGAAGTGTTATATGTTGCTGTGATTATCAACAAACTATACAAAAAACTAATTTTGCAGAAAACTCGTCCAATAGCCCAATCGGATTTGGATTTGACGCGGAATAGTTATTTGTTTAACTAGGCAGCAAAGTAGTAGATTGACTGCCGAGGCTGAATTCATAGCCGAGCGTAGCGAGGCTAGGAATTCAGCTAAGGCAGTCAATCTACTTTGCTGCCGAGTTGAACATATAATTTTTTCTCCGATTGTTCATAATGATATAGGATATTGTATTTGCAAATTATCTGAGGAAAGAAAAGGCTATTCGTTCAAAATTGTAGTAATTTCACCATCAATGTTAATAACAACTAAACATATTGTTTTTAAATTCTTGTTATGTAATAATTGCTAATAAATGTTTACGTCAAATGTTTTATTCCAGTTGAGTATAATCACTTTGCTGCCTAGGCAAAAAAGTACCCACTTTGCTGCCTAGGCAGGAAAAGTAATACTTTGCTGATTGATATGTGTCAGCAAAATTAATATTTGCTGCCAATCGGAGAAAAAAAATTTTCCTTCGCAAATCGTTGGGGAAGGGGGGTACTTCCTACGAGTAGTTAATCAAACATAAATTCACCCTCTCTTTTAGGGAATAAATCGGAACATATCGATCCTAGTTTAGTCTACCAATGACCCCCCAATGAATTCCGGAGGAAAATTGCTGGGATCGCACCTATTTGAGCCCGACTGGTCTACAACTGCGCAGCTACAAGTGCAAACACGTTCATTTAAGCCATTGAATCAAAAATTCCTGTCGCTAATCGTTAACGCGACTCAGCCGCGACATACTGCGGTAAGAATCGCGGCAGCTGCCGATTCACCGCAAGTCTGGCATTCCTGTATAAAAATATTTGGAAGGATTTTAATGACGGCACAAAAATAAAGACAAGCTTATCGTTTTATATAAAATATTTAACGAATACACAATTCTTACCTTTTGTAAAGTACGGGTGCAATATTATTATGAGCATTATCTAGCAGGATATTCCTAGTACCTGTTTGCACTTTCATGGAAGCATATCTAGGACCTCTAGGTGACGACATGTTGGCACTTCCTTCGTTCTCGTTTTTTTCAGACTCGGCTTTCTCCGATGTCACTTCAATCTCGTAGCTAGGTTTCGATTTATTACATAATCTAAAATGTAAATAGTAAAGTTTATTTTCAATGATCTGATAATAATTGTTACGGTGAAATACCCTAATGTTATACCCTGGTAAAAACAGTGGAGATATGGTGTAGGAAGGAATGCCTAAGGGTAAATCCTGCAAAAACTATGAGTTTGCATGTTTCTTCAATTTTGCTTAAATCCTCATCTTTCCGTTCCCGCTTCTTCTTTCTACATATTTGTTTCGTTTTTCTTTTCACTTTTTCACATTGTTCTCTTCGGTTGGAGTACTTCTCTACACTTTGCATCCTTCTTCGTCGTCGGCCAAAGATATATTTGTAATTCTAAAGAGAGCTATTAGGATTTTGAGTAATGTCAGTTCCCGTGAACACTGTAGGGCGTTATTTGTTCATCTACGGATAATGCCTCTACCGATCTCATTTATTTTTAACACCCTCATTGAGATCCACAAAAGTCTTGACTCCTTAACAAAAAATTCAGATATCCATAATTACAATACTAGACAAGCATGTAATATTCGTACAAATCGTTTTCGTCTGACAAAGTCACAGAAGAATTCACTCAACTATTATCTTCTGTAAGTTCCTTGTGGCATTACGTATCATTTGACTTATTTTTTGGGAATCAAACCACAATAATGTTTTTTATTTTTTATTTCGACGTTTCGGTAGCGTTCCAGCTATCGTCGTCAAGATTAACTAAAAAATTTTTGGTCCCAACGAAAAAATATGACAACTAGACAATCAATAATATTTTGAAGTTTAGGACTACAAAACTTTGTTGTCAAATTTTATGAAGGTCCATTCATAGTAGATCACATCTCTGGTAAAATGTGAAATAATAGCTATTTGTGTATTAAGAGCGAAAGTGATACTTTGCCGCTTGAGGCAGAGAGTTGCCCGCGCGACGCGTAGCGGTTGCCGAAAGCGGCAACGCACTTTCTGCTCGAATTGCACACAAGATTTTTTCTACGATCACCTTATTTTTAAACAAATAATTAAAAAAAAACATGAGAAGTACACTTTATTAGAATGTGATGTTGAAAACATGTAACAATTACTTATTATTTTTATTTATTGAGAATGTTTGTGACTTCTTTGCTTTATAACCCACTGATTCTAACTTCAAAAATGCAATCAGTTTAGTGTATTTACTGATGTTAATATCATTTTTTACTTGCAAAGTGATTCGAAGCATCGAATATTGTGACCACAAGGTTGAAGATTTTAGAGTTTTGGTTTTTTCGCCAAAATAAGTCAGCAATACATTCTCCAAATATTTTTTAATTTTTTTTGAGGGGCACCAATCCATGAAAATATTGTATTGTTTTTCGTATTTACCTCTGGATTTAGTTGGCAGAAGATTAAGAGTAATATTTTTAGCAAAATCTGCTATATCTGGAGGTGTGCTTGAAAATTCACTGTCACTATCCATTTTTCAAATGGCTATTTATAAACAGACAACTTTTTTGTAAACTAAAAATGAAATAATGACGTTTAATTAATTCCATAGTCTACTATTTTCACAAAATAGTAGGTAGGTACTTAAATATGCAATCACTGTTGCATCTAGGTGTATAATGCATTGCCTACCTTCTGACTGTTATATTTCTACTACGTAAACTTGTCCGTATAAATCAATACTATGAAAATAGGAATCTGCAAAAACAATCATGAAAATTGTCAATCTTAACAACGTTATATTTGTAATAAGTTGTAAATATTAATTTTTATCTTGAACTAAGAAATACATCCTTCACTGTAGTATTGAATCAAAATAATATCAATGTATGAGGTTTAAATTATTTTATAATTTCAATAAAATTAAACATATAAAATATACACCTCCATATATTTGTTGGTATCGTAACCTGCAGCGTTGTAAATCCAGTAACTTTTATAAATTGTAGATGTCAGTCAAATTATATAGGAATATTTATTAATTTCGTTCGAAATATCTTCAAATATTAATATTTCAACTAAAATATTCGGACTGCTCTACATTTTGTTTCAATATATCTATTATTTATTACCTTTCTTTAGTTTATTGTAAATGAAAACAGGCGAGCGGAAAAGTACGCTCTAGAGCGTAAATAATGTCAATTATGACAGATCGCGGAAAACATCAACTTTGCGGTTAGATTTGAGTGTGCAAAAGTCTACTTTGGGTAGTGATCGTAGGAAAAATATTTTTTTTATTGGTGAACCATTTTACCTATTCAAAGCACGCCTCAGCGTGTTTAAATCGAACTTTAAAAAACGCGCGTGTTTTAAAGTTACCGTGGCAACATCAACAACTCGAGAAACGAAGTCTACATGTCTAAATGACAATTTTTTTATTATTCTGGCCCTATCGTATAAAGATTTTACTACCCCTTTTCTAACGCTTATAGCATGATTTGATTCAAAATTCAAATACCTATAAACACTTGTTTCATACCCTGTAGGTGTTTTATTGATAAGAACATCTAAAAATTGTTATTTTCAATTTTATTAAAAAAAAACAATATTGTGGTTTGATTCCCAAAAAATAAGAGAAAAAATAACTATTATCTGTATAATATCTTACCATCAGAAATGAAAGCTTTGGGTTTGAATAAATTTAGGAGGAGTTTAAAAACGTATTTACTTAGATTTTGTTTTTACTCTGTTAACGAGTACATTGAGAATTGTCAGAATATCTAGAATTTGTAAAATGTATTCATGCTCATTGGACATTCCTTCCTTTTTTTAAATATATTTTTTATTGCTTGTATTTTAACCTTAAATAATATTATTATGTGTTATGTGTTTTCATTAATATGTCAAATGTTATACTTTTATATTTTGTATCTCTGACTTGCTACAAACATTATAAAAACATGTAATGTAGTCAAATAAATCTATCTATCTATTTATCTACGTTTTCCTTCCGCATTTCCTATTACCGTTCCTGTTACTTCCTTTAGCGCTGTTTCAATATTTCGCCACTTCACCTGTATGTCATTAAGTTGTGGTTTCCTGTTCCATGCGTACAATGATCTCTTCGCTTTTCAACTTGTCCACATTATATTTTGCAATCTTTATTTTTCTTTTTTTTGTTGGGCACTATTTGTCACATCTTTGCTATTACCAGAATATGGTAACCAGTGAACTTTTTAAGAGAGGAGGCTGGACATTGGACATAAAAATATACCCTATTCAGCCAATTATTTTAACCTTTGCGCAGCGATTGTACCTGCAGCTACTTCAGTTACAAAATTAATTGTTGCCCAGCAAGAACCAACGTGGAGGTATAGGTTTCTCTTGCCAAATTTTTTTTTGTTCACATAATTAATTGTGCATTGCTATTTTATGAAAAAAATTATATTTCAGAACTAAGTTATCCAAGAGTGTATTGGAAAACTTCTGAAAAAACATTTGAATAAGTTTTTATTCGTCAAGTCGTAAAACCTTGTAAAATTCATGTAAATCGGAAAATCCAATCTAAATTAGTAGACCAGTGCCGAAGTCTTCAAAAACAGTAAAAAAAATAATAGTAGGATAAGACCCATTAGAAAAGGAGGGGAATATGCTATAATTGAGGAAAAAAATAAATTACGGGCGATCCGAGTTCGGGAAGTGGGAGGGGGTGGGTTTTTAAGGGTAAAAAATGGTTTATCTCGATTTCCGGCAAAACTACAAGTCCTACGAAAAAAAGTTAAATGGCAAAGTTGTGAGCAATAAAAAGTTCTACAACTTTTGTATTCACAATTTTCACACATAACCTCAAAATTTATGTGAAAAACTCAAATAACCAAGTTTTTGGTTTTTT
>CAJUYH010009334.1:0-13936 GCA_910591685.1 Galerucella tenella
TCAACATGGGCAGTTAAGGAACTTTGAGTGCCTTCGTTCCTTTATTACTTTATCATTTTTGTTTAGTTTTTTTTTCAGGCAAGAATGAAGATTTTCCAAAAAGTTCATGACCCGAATTAATATGCAGGTACATGGTACCGTGAATCGTCAAAATTGCAGATATTGAAATCAAGAAAACCCACATTGGATGATTGAGGCACACACGCAATATCCTCACTGTATATATGAATGATTTAGGATGCTGTAGGTATTACTTATGTTACCTGAATAATAGTACATTGTTTACCGGGTAGGAAAAGCTTAACATTCCTGGACGACTGTGAAGATTGCTAAGTCGAGGCGCAAGCCGAGACTTAGCAACACAGAGTCCAGGAATGTGGCTTTTCCTACGAGGTAAACATACTATTTTTCCGCAAATCGTTTAAAATTCGACAGATATTGATTGATTAAAAAAAAAACGCGATAATTTTATTCCCAAATAAATGGTGCTTTGAAATTCCTAATAAAATTACTTGGGTTACTATGGAAACGTATTGAGGTTGAATTGTCAAACTTGACGCTTATAAATTTAATTGCTGGTGTTCTCGAAAGTAAAATGATAAGTGATGATGAAATTTCCATTCCTGGGACTCCTCCAGAGCTGGTTGAGGCAGTGAATACTGCTTCATTAGAATTATTGCCAAAGAAATTTCTATCATTTATGTAGAACACTAACAACTGTACGGAAATATCATTTCCTTACAGTAAGGAAATGACATTTCCTTACAGTAAGGAAGTCCTGACTTTTTCTTCAAGAAATTTTGACAGGAATGTCAAAATTTCCTAGCGATTTGCGGAAAAATGCTTTAATTATTTAATATGGTGTCATTGTGATTGTGTGCTTATTATCGATATTTAATTAAATTAATATTTCTCACTTGCAAAGGGTTTTCGATCCCCCTACCATCATTCCCTATACTATTATTATATACCTAATAAGATATTTGAATCTGCTTATTCCACAGAACGCTACACGTTTTAACAGCTTGCACATTATTAGTTCTCTATGGTTAGACCCAGTTTCAGGCAACCTGTAATACACCAATCTAATGGAAAGATTCTAACGACCCTTACATTCAAGAGAACATGGTTCGGATCGTTAGAAAATCAGAAGTGTGTTATTTAAAATGTTAGTTTTGCTTTTCTCTCTTTACAAATACAACAAATATGAAACTCCTGTTTCAGGCAAACCTATTTGGTTGATCCACTTTTTCAAAAATAAAGCTCAGTTGGATTTGAAAATTATGGGCGCTAAAATAGTTTCCATTTATAATACACAGAGATATCCCATATTTTCCTCAAAGCACATCCGTTTGGTTGGGTTCTATGTGAGTGGGGCCTTCTCGCCACCTCCACTGCGATTTTCGTTAGGTCTTTTTTGGCTCACCACTAGGGATTACAATTCACCCCACAAGCCTGTTCTTCTGACGAAGTCCATGGTTGTATTTGGTGATACTTTTTTGAAGTCGTTCGGCTAGAAGGTACTAAAACCGAATGTATTTTACCTTACCCTGCCCAAGGCTGGGCATGAGCATAGTATGTGCTCCGCAGTTTCGTCCTCCATATTACAGAGCAGACAGTCCGAGGTCTGAACCAGACTCATATTCTTTAGGTGGTAATTTAGTCAACAATGTCCTGTAAGCAGTCCCGACAGAATGCGTAGGTTTGTTCTACTCCATTTCAGGATCTGCTTATTTTTTGTACTCGAAGAGTAGTATATGAACGCCTTAGAGTGAGTAAGTAAGCCCCGGTAAGTCTGCCCAGTACGTGTAGGTTTTCCTCTCCGCCCAGGAAGCTATAGCTGATCTAGTCATAGTATATAAACAAAGTGTTACTATGATCTATCAACACCCTTGCTTCTTGCTTATACAGTTTTTTTTATTTCTTATAAATAAAAGGATAAGTGATCCATTCTACATGATATTATATAATATGCTAAAATTGGAAAAGAATAGGGTGTATTTAGTGTTGCCTAAGGTAGTGACTAGTCACAGTGAACTCTTGGTCTAAGATCATAGAATAATCTCAATAATCTTTGTCTTGATATCTTGAGGTGTATTTAGTGTTGCCTATAAGCAAAACCTCTACGGCTAGAAATTTAGACATGAACTCAACGCTTTTCCAACAATTATTGACAAAAAATCTGGTACTCTGTACCTAGTATCTTTTATTACTTACTCAAAAACTTTTTCCAAGAAATATTCCAAACTCACCAGATTTTTAGCGGACATTTATAAACATTTTTGTAGTTACAATCAGCTGCACACAGATATGTGAATGCTTAGTTGGTTTTGAAACAGTCCAAAAAATCAAAACAACCAATTAAAAACAAAACGCGAATATGTAATTTTCATACAAGTAGAATAATTTAAATTAAGTACCTACGTTTCTAAGCACGGATAATTTATCCATCAACGTGACTCAACCTGTATACTTAATTACTGCCGGCAAACCAAAGAAGATAATCCTTTATCAACTCACCTACCTACCTAAATGATAACCTCTATGACCTTTAATGCTAGTACAAAATAAAGTTCTTTCACCCAGGAACAAGCATTAAATAAAATTACTAACGTGATACACCTTATGTTGCATTTTACGAAGTAATTATTGTTAAACAATTTTCTTGATAGTCCTCTTCACAAATATACACGAATAACCCATTGACTCTTCCTTTTTAGAACATAACTCCTGCATATACGAGGAGAATTCACGAAATTGGTCAATTTTTGTAGTTGTATATTCAATCATTTATTAAATAATCCGTAAAAACGCAGTAGATACCCACGAATAAGTAAAGTATGTTGCACAATGTTGTTTTCATGTTGAAGGTGGGTGTATGGACCACCAAAACTGAAACACGTTGGCGTTCTTTACGGACTTTATAATACCTCAAATCTACAGATTTGTATAAAGGATAGAAGTAATAGACTAGAAACTTGACTCCAAGTTGAAAATAAGCTTAAAAGGTTTAACAAGTAATGTGTATTCCTTTCAATTGTTATTAGGTATAACGCTTTTATTCACAAAATGATAATCTTTATATATATGACCATATTAATCTTACAATCTTGTTTGGAATTCAACCAAAGTTATCATCTGAGATCAAAAAAATAATTTCTGACAGTGCTTTCTGCTTTCAAAGGAAAAGGGGAGGTTAGGTGTGTGGTGAGTGGGTCTCAAGGCCCTCCGCTGCGACTTGCAAGAGTCTATTGTTGATTAAACGTATTCAGATTTCACCAAACAAATTCAGCTTCTTCAAAGCCGATTTGTTTATTTGGTGAATGATATTTCAGGTCCGAGGGCGAGGGAGAGAGACCCTGCCAAACATCAGATACCTGATTCGAGCCGCAGCGGGGCAGGCACAAATAATATGCTCTGCTGTTTCATCATATTCGAGACAAAGACGCAAGTCGGATCTTCCGACAGTCCAAGTTTCAACATATGATGATTCAGATGACAGTGGCCTGTTAAAAGAGGAGCGGGTAAACATACAACACGGCTCCACCCACCACGTCAAATTTAGTAGTTGAGGTGCGCATGCGTCCAAGCAGCCTTCAACTTTCTATTCGATGTTACTGAATGTGAGCTGATTAGCGCAGTTGGTAGGGTATTGAGCTTAATACTCAGAGGTCGTAGGTTCGAAGCCCTGATATTTCTATACATAGTTACACTTTGATCAACCGGGTTTGGGCCTGGGTTTTCTTGTTTTTTTTTTTAGTTTTTTATTTCTTATTTTCTGATATTTCTATACATAGTTACACTTTGATCAACCGGGTTTGGGTCTGTGTTTTCTTGTTTTTTTTTAGTTTTTTATTTCTTATTTTCTGATATTTCTATACATAGTTACACTTTGATCAACCGGGTTTGGGCCTGGGTTTTCTTGTTTTTTCTTTTAGTTTTATATTTCTGATATTTACATATTTATTTCAATATTGTTACGTTACTGCTAAATTTGGCAAAGTCTTGAGTCATGCGCAGTTGAAGGAGCCGTGTTGTATGTTCACCCGCTCCTGTTGAAAGACCTGTTAAACAACGCAGGTCATGCCTGCTACAGAAGACTAAAGCTCTTCTTGCTGTCCAGGTATTCAGTGTGTTTGGAAAAAGGGGAGAGGACAGTATCCTTTTTTTCAATGACAGTTCAATGAGTATTATCCTATAATCCATGTAGCAGTTCAAGGATATCTTAATCTAGATAAGTTTCACTTTAGAATACATTTAAATATAGAGATTTGGTTTTTGTTCAACTTTTCTCATTTCATTGAAAGTCTGTCTTCAGCAACTCATTATAAGATGGCATACACTGTCGAGATATGCGTTCGCGGGCTTATTATCGGATTTAGTTTCATGAATTGATGTATCTATCCATGACCATTATAGGAGGTGAGGAAAATTGTTATGAAAAAACCCTCATAGCACTGTCTCCAATTAAACGATCCTCGCAAAGTTGGTCTGGCTGAAAAGAACTCTTTTCCACCAATATGCACACCACCTGAAATTGGAATTCGTTGTGTATATATTTGTTTATAGAAAATTCATTTTTATGTCTTTACCCTTTCAGAGCACATTTTTTTATTTTTTTTATGTACCTAGTCGTAGATAAAGTCTTGTAGGACACTTGTGCGTGAAGTACTTTTGCGCACTCGTTGCGAAAAAGGCACTCGCTACGTTCGTGCCTTGCATTTTCGCAACTCCTACGCACTTGTATAAATATGTATAAATAACTATTTCTTACTCCAAGATATTTTGAGAAAATGGTGTGAGTTTTATAAGCGTTAAAAAAGGGATAGTAAAATCTTTATACGATAGGGCCAGAATCATTTGTTCTAGTGATGATCAATTTACAAAGGAGAAAACTTTTTTAAAAGATGTTTTAAATAACAATAATTACCCTGCAGAATTTGTAAATAAGGAGATTAAGCATATAGAGAGGGGCTCATTGTTAATACCCCATAATAATAATATTAATAATTCAGCTAACATAATTTTTAGAAACTTGACAATACCGTATGTTAAGGGTTTGTCAGAAAGAATTAAAAAAATTGGTAACCAATTCAATATTAGAACTAGTTTTAAATCGAATAATACATTGAGATCAATACTAACAAAAACGAAACCAAAGAATGAAGAACAATCTTCAAAAAACTGCATAATATATCAAATAACATGTGAATGCGACAAATTTTATTTAGGTGAAACATCTAGACCATTGAAAGTACGAATAAACGAACACAAAAAATATATCAAAGATAGGGAATTCTTTAAGTCAGCTATTTGCAAACATGCTTGGGAAGAGGGTCATCAAATTCAATGGGATTCATCAAAAATAATATTAAGAGAACCCAATAATAAAAGACGGAAAATCAAAGAAAGTGCTTTAATACAACTTAATGCAGATAAATGTGTAGCTAGTATTTCAGCCGAATGTAGTCAAATTTGGTTACCAATGTTAGAAAGAGAAATTTCCAATAATCTATTACCTGCGTTATCAGGATAGCATAATAAGTTTTTATCCAGGTTTTCTTATGATTTATATTGAATAGTTGTTAATCGATACACATTTCAATACACAAAATCACAAAACTGAGTATACATATTTCAAAAACTTAAATATTCATACTTACACAAAAAAACTATCAAGAAACGCGTTTTATTAACAACATTTCCAATATAAGCGAAAAAAACGCGCTATCCCAATAAAAACCGTTCCTGGAACGTGCACTTCACTGGATTCCATTTCTAGTAGACTATCATATGGTTGGAATGTCATAAAATGAAATATTTCATTTCACATTTTGCCACAGATATGATCTACTATGAATGGACCTTAATAAAAATTTGATAACAAAATTTTGCAGTCTTAAACTTCAAAATTATTTTTTGATTGTCTAGTTGTCAAATTTTTTCTGTTGTGTCAGGGATAAAAATTAATTTTTACTTATTTTTTTCTTGACAACGGTAGCTGGAACGCTACCGAAACGTTGAAATAAAGAATTCAAAAATATTGTGGTTTAATTTCCCAAGAAATTAAAAAAAGAATGAATAATATACCACAAGGAACATACAGAAGATATTTTTTGTCAAAGTTTGTAAATAATCTTCTTATTTTTATCACACAAAATCTGTGGTTAAAAAAATGCATAATATATAAAAATGAAGTTAACCATACACATACACCGTCATAAATTGCAAATTATCCTCTGTCTCTTCTATAATTAGCATTTTAAAACATGTTTCGCAGAACCCCAGTAACATTTAATCTACCCAAAAACCTGCGTAGATATTCTTTATCATTATTTACGATCAACGACCGTCTTCCTGAATCCTAAAGAGATGCACCTGCGTCCAAGAAGACATCAAATCTCCATTTCAAATCCATTTCACTTTCGTATCGCTCGGTATAATAATATCGAAACACCACATGCCATCTAAAAAATATTGCCTGCACATTTCCTATCGGTACGTATCTAGCATCTACATTTCATCAAAACTATATAAAATGAAAAAAGGTCTAGCTCGTTCTTGAAACGAATCAGTGGTAGTGCATTAGTAGAAAAAGGAGATTTTTTTAAGCTTGGAATTGTGAAAAATCATTAATTTTATGACTATTTTAAGAATTGAGGTAAAAACAATTATAAGAATTGAAGAAATTGGACAATAAATATCTTTTTTTTTGGAAATCAGTTGAAGATGATTATATTTTAAGAGCACATGTAAAAATGGTAGTGGGAAAAATAAAACATAAAAGTATATCAATCGGAAGGACCAAAAAAAAGGTAGAACGTGTCGCGGGACACACGGTAGGAACTTTAGTTCCTTTTAAGCAATAATCAAATTTTTTGAATCAATAAATAAATACACATGTTAATATAAAAATCTATTTTACTTTGTATGAAACCTCATTTAACAAAAATATACAGTATTAATTATATAATTTAATTCATATCGAAGCTAGAAAACTATTAACTGTAATTGATAATACAATATATGCTGACAATCAACATTTTGCGCCAAGAGACTAGCTCTGAGACTGAGGAGAAAGCGCGAGAGCCCACGCGATCAAGGCACATAACGTTACAACGTAACGTAACGGTCAGATCTTTTGCGTCGCGACCCCTCTTGCTCCAAGTAACGTAACGGTAAGATTTTTTGCTGCGCGACTCCTCTCGCTCCAACCTAACGTAAGGAACTAAAGTTCCAATAAACACTTCCATAAAACACTGCTTTATCATCCGCCAAACTAGTAAGAGTACAAGTGCTTATTTTAAATAGATCGTTTAAATAAATTATAAATAATATAGGTCCTAGAACTCTACCTTGTGGTACACCAAATGTTTCTATTTCTTAAATAACTTTCCATTAGATTCAGCGATGTTCCTTGAAAACCTACACTCTTCAAAGCTTCCAACAACTGCGAGCGACTAACAATATCAAAGGTCTGGGTAATATCCAGAAATATGCATGGTTAAAAGATTTATTATTGTCTACGACCCTGTATATTTTTTTTTGTCTTGTAAATGCGTTATAGCATTTTCTGTAGATATACACTCACGGACAAAATTATTGCATATTTTATTTTAGTCTTTATTTCTTTTCCCTTAAGCACTTTTGTGATTTCGGTTGCTAAGTCTGTTACATTGGAGTGTTCTACGTATTTTGCAATTTATTACAGATAGAGTAATGTATAGACATATCTTTTATAATTGAATAAGCGATAACGTTAAATTAGCGGAAAACTATTAATGTAGCATAGTGTGCCTTGACGACTAAAACAGTGGTTTCCCTTTATTTAGCGTTGTCAGAATGACATTTTCAGTGCATTATTTCTTCAATCTGTAGTTTCAGTTAGTAAAATGCCTCGTTTGAATGAGTTAGTCTCGGTTAATCAATGAGGGGTACAGACAAGAAGACATTGCACAAAGATTATATGTCCATCAATCGACTGTTTCTCGCGTACTAAAACGTTACAATGAGACTGGAGGATACAAAAGGCGGCCTGGTCAAGAACGTAAGCAATATTTAAGAATTCAATCTTCGCGAAATCGTACACTTACTGCTCCGCATCTAAAAAATCAATTACTAAATGCAAGGCAAGTCAATGTTTTTACCAAAACAATAATAATGAGACTTAAGGAGGTCGATTTAAAGCCAAGACGTCCTGCTAGAGTTCCTCGGCTTCTTCCACGCCATAAAATCGGACGGTTACCATTTGCAAGAGCACATGCTTACTGGAATGAACATCAATGGGAAAAAGTTCTTTTTACAGACGAAACAAAAATACAATTATGGAAGCCTGATGGACGTAGTCGAGTGTACAGAAGGCCAGGAGAACGTTTCGCAGAATGTAATCTTGCACACAATCTTAGCTTTGGTGGTGGTTCCATTATGCTATGGGCTTGCATTTCTTTGGAGAGTCGCACGGAGCTCATTGAAGTGAATTTGAGGATGAATGCTGACTGGTACATACGCAACATCCTTGCAGAACATGTTATACCATATGTCGGCTTTATTGGATATGATAACTTTGTGCTAATGCACAATAATGCCCGTGCCCATGCCGCAAGAACAGTAAACCAGTACATTGAGGATGTCGGGATTGCGAAGCTAGAGTTTCCACCAAACAGTCCTGACGCAAATCCCATAGAACATGTATGGGACATCCTAAAAAGAAATATTCGAGCACGGAATCCAGCTCCTAACTCAATTGCAGAGTTAAGGATTGCTGCACAGGAAGAATGGAATCGAATACCACAAGAAACTTCAAAATTTCCATAAATTTTTTCTTAGAAACAACTGTCTTGCATGCCCCTGTGTCAACTTCAAACTGAGTTGGTTGGTTGTTAACTTTCAACGTGATGTAATGTGGAGTACTACTACTATTACCGATACATACCCGATTGAGGTTGTATAAATCATTGTTCACATTCCCATCATACTGCACAACATTTACTGTGGTATCAGAATCCTCTGTTTCCTGGACTGCACCTACCTTTGGCTTCGATGGACACAAATTTCGGACATGACCAAACATTTGGCAAGTGAAACACTTCCACCATTTTGCAGGGCATTTATCTTTGCTATGAACTCTGCCACATTTTTCACAACTACTATCATTGTACCGATTATTATCACCATGCGAACTACTTCTTGCATTTGACTTACTTTGTACTTTGTAGTTTTGTCTTTTTAGGTAATTTACCTGACTACTGTCATCTGATAAACCTTTCACTTGCTTTTCCGCAACTTCTGATGCTTGCGCTGTTTTACAAGCACTCTGAAATGTCAACTGGAAATCTGCCAACAATTTTCTCTGAATATTTTCAGATCTCAACCCACATACGAACCTATCTCTCAATGCTTCGTCAAGAAATGTTTTAAAGTTGCATGAACTCGCTAACTTACGTAATTCTACTATATATTCTGAAACACGCTGATCAGGTTTCTGGTTACATCTGTTGAAAACAAATCTTTCATAGATTTCTGACACTGGAGGAGCATAATGCGATTTTAACAGGTCCACTGTATCTTTATATGTCAATTCTCCTGGCTTTCTTGGTGCAGCTAAGTTTTTCAGTACCTGATATACTCCTGTACCCGCTAAGGTTATGAACATTGACACTTTGAGCTCGTCTCCCACTCTATTTACTGCAAATAAATGCTCCATTCGCTCAAGATATGTTTCGAATTCTTCAGCCACGCCATTAAATGGCTCTATATTACCAATCATCGACATTGTTCCAACGTATTAGGTAGTAGGTACTTGATTTGGTGTTTCTGTATTGAGAAACGACTTCAATTTCAACTCGTATCCGATCTTCGTCGCCAAAATATTATGTTTCTATTTATTAAATGAAACACCGTGGGTTCTGAATTGAATTGTAATTCATCTTTTAAAGATACATTTGACAAAACTAACGATCCCTACCGCTGGCTGTCTGACTGACATGTTTGGTCGGGTTGACAAATACATAACAGAAACCATCAAAGATCTTTTGCGCAGCATGCCTAGGAGGATGCAGGCTATCGTTAGAGCTAGAGGAGAAAATACTAAGTACTAAATTTTTATAATTTTGTCTTAAACTAATGTATCGTGTCCATGTTGTTGTTCTTTCCTAATTAAACGTTATTATCAAAAACAGGCAACTTCACTAATTTCTTCACGAATCTGTTGTAAAGATTTAATATGTAATTAATTTGATAAATAATAACGTAAAAGACTCTAATGTAACAGATTTATCAACCGAAATCACAAAAGTGATAAAGGGGAAAGAAGTAAAGACCTAAAATAAAATATGCAATAATTTTGTCCGTGAAAGTATCTTCCTGAAATCCAAACTGACAGCTAGACAAAATTTGTATTTTGCTTAGGAATGATGTAATTCCCAATTATAGAGTCTGCTCAAAAATTTTAGCGAATGTTATTAAAAGAAACTGGTCTATAGTTATCTATAAGTTTTTTATACATAATTTCATAGTTTATAACAATAAAAAACATGGGATCTATATTTGCAACAGTTTCTGTGAAATACTATAACGATTTCAAACCTATTATTATAACAGCAGGTGCCTCCCTCTACCGCAACTGATATTTCAGCTCTCTACAAGGTCGATAGATACCTCAAAGATGCATCTTTTCTAAAAAAAAAACACTAAATCTACCATGTGCACCTTGTACGCTCCGTCACTGGCAAAGAACACCCTCCGTATGTATAAAACACTTGATAAAAAACGCGGTAAAAAAGTAAAGGTAAGAAATTGCCGAAGGCCACCTTGTGTCGTGGCAAAACAAGGAAGAGTTCTTGATAGCAGATGAGAAAGGGTTGCACTAACCTATCCTAAAAGGGGTACCGTTATTTCAACCCTGATATCGAAGAAAACCTTCCGCATTCCTTTCCCAGCCCGTTTTCGAATCGACGAAAGTGAGGTGAGGTATAAAGTTACGATAGTACTTTTAATTCAATACATTTCCCATGAAATTATGTACAGCTTTGACCGGTTTTTATAGCGTCAAAAGCTTTGTTGTTTTATCAGCAAAGTCAAGCTGACAGTTAATTATCAGAAATTGAAGAAAATTGGAATAGAATACACGCATATTTCATATTTTGCTTAGATATTAATTTGTTATAGTAAAGTTGATATCAAAAATAACTAATAATGGAAAATAAACCAGTTTCCATTTGAAATTACTTCCAAATTTTAAAATAAAATTCAAATTTCAATGCACCTTCCGACCACCATCTAGGATCTCCGAACGCTACCGATGATACGTGTGATGTCATACAATTTGTTTACTTTTGTCAATATGGCCGGTATTGCATTAGGTTCTGTGTAGTTTTGTGTTTATATTGTATTTTAATTAACTAATAATTGCTTCATTGACGTAAAAATGATTTATATGTTTGTTTGAGACCATTTCGTGATTGTGTGTGGTTTTTTTCATTTCTAAAAGTGAAAGTAAAGTGCAAAGTGGACATAAATATTCCATATTTCCGAGGATATTTTAAAACTTTTCGAAAGAAAATATTTTATTCACTAGTTCAGTGCTCAGTGACGATTCTTTCATATTTTGTGTGTAAAGATATGGCAAGCGAAGGTTTTGTAAAAGCACAAACTGATAACCTGCCCAAAGTAGACTCATTTTTATGCTGTTTGAATTTATGAAGTCAAACAGCTGCTTTAATGCGGATAGAGCGTGATACACGAATAATAAGAACGTAAACAAATCGAGTGACGTCAACGGATGGGGCAGCCATCTTTATGACGTAAAGCGCGCTTTGGCGGACTTTCAAATTTTATGATTTTAAAGTCGTTTTAAAAGTAAAGTTTATATTTTTTTGAAAAAATAGGCATGCAAGGTGTTAGGAGACCTGATTTATGCTTGTACCCTATTATTATTGATTTGTTTAATAGCCAAATGAATCTAGAAGAATCAGCAAATGTCGCTTTTCTGTAGTTGCTGCCTGACAAATCAAAGAAGAGGTATAAAGCAGAGTATCAATACTTCAAGATGTGGTGCAAACAAGGATAAAGTCGTTATCAAGCTTATGGTGTGAATATTGCATGCTGAAGTCCACCCTTTTTATAGAGAAAAACATAGATACTTTCAAGTATTTATGCAATTCCAGGCAATTCCAAGCTGCAAATAAGATTTATTAAAATATAACGAAGCCAGAAGTCTCCTAAAGTACTTCAATTGTAACAGAAAACTTCGGGAGTCAAAACATTTCATACAAATTGAGAAAAAACGAGATAATATTTGTACAAATTTTCCAAATAATGTTCATAAATATTTTATTAATACAGTGTCAAAACAAATTACATTGTTTACAAAAAAGAGAAGAGAAAATTTTTTATAACGGCCGTTTTCATAACAAATGCTTAAAGTTCACTTTAGCTAAAGTGATAAAGTCATGCACTTAAAGTTGAATGATGTTCTGTTCCTTTACGTGAAGTGTGAGTTTACGTTTATCAAGGAGAAGTTGGTATCAGTGACTATGACAGTTTCGAGATTTTTTCAATTGAAGTAGGGTTATGTTTATGTTCGTATTATATTTTTATATTAGTATTTATGCTTTCTTCTGATTTTCAACTTGAAATAAGTGTTATAGGTGAAATAAATAGAAAAAGAGTTAGGGGTACAAATTTTACAACAGAAGAAGAATTGAATTTGGTGAAAAAACCTGAAAAATATAAATCGATTATTGAGTGTAAAACCTTTACAGGTCGATTCATTTCGATAGCCATATTATGGAGAACCGCTGTTGCTGCAATTATTGCTATTGCTGTATCCAGGTTAACCCTTATACCTAGGGATAGTATAGGAAAGCGTCTTTTCCAGACACCATACTGTCTTTCTACTGTATTTCTAGTTCTTATTAATTACTCATTGTATAGTCTTTCAGCCTCTGTTTTTGTTTCCTGCAGAGGAGTCAAGAGATATGGTTGAACTCCATATCCAGAGTCTCCAATTAAATGGAACCTCCTAAATTGGCCTCCTTCAAAATTATTTTTCAATCGACTATTATTAAGAATAGTCTGATCATGAGCACTACCTGGCCATCTCGCCACTATAGCAGGTTTGCTTAACCTGAATCTTTGTAAAATTCTTCATCTGACCAATTATCAAAATCCGTTATTCTCTGTTTATATATTTTTCGTTTTCAAATGATGAATATTTCCTCATCACTGTCGCTCTCGTTGCTGCTATCCTCAAAGGCTGATGACGCGGTATCTATTTACATCTCAAGAGAATTTGTCTCCAATACTGATACAACGAACTGAAAACTGTCTTAAATTTTGAGGTTACAGTCGACTAAAGTCGCGATTGTGTCCACTTTCACTTAAATTCGACTTGAAGTTATAATAGTATATTATGCAACGATCATGTATTAATAACCATTACATGAGAGTTGCATACGCTATTTTTTCTACACCCGATAAATAATTAAAAACCATAAATTTTATATTTTCATTGAACACAATAGGTAACAGTAATTATTCGTATTTTTATAAAAAAGATCAATCTACCTCGGGTATTGGTATTGCCATAGATACAAGAGTCGATGGTAATTCTTCTATATCGCTGATATCAGATATTTTGTTTTATTACATTACATTACATTTTATTTATTATTTTATCGAAGTTTAGTTAGGTATCTACGAAAATTTAATACGTGCTGATTTTGACATCTAAAATAACATAGGAACCTAGGATAAACGTCAAATGCACAGCATGCTTGATTTAAAAATTATGGGTTTCTATTGATTAAAAATCTGTATCGTAATAAAAAATCTGTATCGTAATGTGTATCATTATGAAACGGATTATGGGCATATAAGTGCATTGTTATAACACGGGTGTAGAAAAAGACTGTTATGAAATCGATTTTTATTTAAA
>CAJUYH010009335.1:0-13934 GCA_910591685.1 Galerucella tenella
GAGAACATAATATACCTCATACTGATGAGGCGCAAATACACCAAAACCGTTCTACAAGTTGTGTTTTCCCTTCTAATCGCAAACCAGAATGGTAGGTGTTTAATATCTTGTAGATATACCAACCCCGCTTGACATTGAAATGTCATTCAATATCCGTCGGTGCCGATAGCCTGGGAAGTAGTTTTTGCTTCCTATTGAACGGTCACTGTTTTTGAAAAATATTCCTCAAAACTTATGAAGCGTTAAAATGAAAAAAATAACTAATTTGAAGAAGCCAATGAGTAAGCGCTAGCACTAAATAATATGAAGCTCGCAAAAATTTATCATAATATTATATTATACAATTGATACTTTACATTGAGCAGAGCTCATTCAGTTTAAAATTTTTAATGAGCTCCTCAGGTGTCGTGTTTTCAAATTTTTTCTAAAATAAGTTTAGCAATTCTAGAGACAAAAACAATTTCACTCGTGAAAACACAATCTGAAGTATTTGGGTATAATGAAGTTAAATTCCCAAATAATTTCGTTTTTTACAAACGTCTAAACGTAAAACGTATCTAGTATGGCTCCTGGGAGAAAAGAGAGTTTACGACTGATAAGCTAAGGCAATATCTTTAACTATTTCTATGCATTACAAACAACCATAAAAGTACTATGAAAGCCAGCAACAAAAGTTATTAAACCACATGAATGCAATAAAATTCAAATGATTTTCATTAATTCTCAAAGTTTGGAGTGTTTTGAATTTTAAATGATATGGGCTTCAGCTTGTGATATATTTTATTTATTCCTGTATCGGCAAAACAAAACACAAAAAATGAAACTGGTCAAATGCGAGTCAGACTCGCGCACGAAGGTTCCCGTACCATGATCTTTAATAATTTGAAAAACAATACGTTTCTAGAATCATTCATTTTCAAAGAAAATGATATAACTTGATATTCTGTGAATATTTCAAGCGTCTACCTGCTGCCGTTATTAATATTAAGCGAAAACGAGCAAAAAATAAGCAGCCAAGTGCAAGTCGAACTTGCGCACGAAGGGCTCTGTACCATTATCTATCTGTCTGTGATGGACTTGGAGGAAATGAGTAGGGAGGGTAGCTGTGGTTGGTGGTGATGGGAAGAAAAATTTGGATGGAGTAGTTTGTGAAATATCTAGGGGTATGGTTGGATAGCTAATTACCCTTCAATATACATATGTTGAAGGCTGTACAGAAGGCGGAGGTGAAGGTAGTAAGAGGATAGTAAAAGAGAGGGTTATTTGTTAGAACGGTAGAGCAGAGTATGCAGTATGGTGCGAAAGTGTGATATGAACAAGCGAAGGTGAATGCTTGTGTTAGGCTACAGCTGCGGATGCATAAAGGCATAATTCTGAGGGTAATGCAGGGTTACAGGATAGTGGGTGGAATGGCAGCACTAGTATTGCCAAGGTCTCACCCATTGGACGTGATGGCTAGAGCAAAACAGAGCCGCTGGAGGGGTGCGACCAGAAAGAAATTACAGGAATGAATGGGGGAGGAAATGGAAAAAAGATAGGAGGGGTATTAAGGTTGGGGTGCTGTGGTTGTGACACTTCAAACGTATCAAGTGGATTACACAGGTTTTGAAATCTTTGTTGAGTTTTGGAAATAAATATATCCCATAATCCTTCATACACATTGACTTTGAAACATGTTGCCGGGTCTGAAATTCTCTCGTCTTTTGAGAATTCATTATACGTTATTTTCCTTCTTTTATGTTTGGAAGCAGTTGTTGTACTCCACTCTCTCGCTAGATCTCTGGTTTCACTGACATTGAAATGAATCTAGATTTCCAGTTCCGATCAATCTGTTTAATAGATTATTCAATGATGTATCTTCATTTTGTTAGTCACTATTCTCAACAAAGATTATGGAATAACATTTCACGAACTTTGGCGATCAAACAGGTATGGGCGGTAGCTACGCCCATGGTGAATAAAACAATAATTGGAACTCTTTTCAATCCAAAATTTTATAGTGAGTATATATTTTCCTATCAAACTCATTGCATGATTATAATTATTGGAACATTTCTTCAACTACAATTTTTATAAAGAATTTAGCTACAGCAATAATCACTATGACTTTCACCCTAGAATTACCCACACGCCAAGATTTTATTGTACAATTTACATAACTAGCTCGACCGATATAAGATAAACATTACAAGTTTGCTGCAGTTATTAGGAAAAAAACTTGCTTATAGGTACTATGAAGAAAGAAACTCGTACAATAGCAAATACACGCACGCATTCTTAGATTTCGTGACTTTATATTAATTTTCTTTGCTTCGCGTGTTTGGATCAGTTGAATATACGATTGTGTTTATTCCTGTTTTTATTGTTTTTGAATTGTACTAACATTGATATTAATTTTGTTCATTCAATTTCAACTTTTTTTATTCTTTAAAATATTTTTCTTTTTATTGCTAATGTAGGTAGAAACCAAACTTTCACAGATCACGGCATAGCTCTTACTTGACAGCTTAAAACGAATGTCCAGTTCACGAATAATAATAGGAAATATACAAAGTCCGTTAGATTGATAACTTGAGAAGCCCGTTTAAGGAGATCGAAGAAATTTTGGTAGTTGGTATAACTTTTTCATACCTACCTGAAGTTTGATCGTAATCTACCGTTTGTCTATTTATAGCGCCATTATAATATTATGTCAACTTATCTCAAGTACGCTTTGCGATTTTCACAGGGGAAAAATGAACAAAAAATATGACTCATTTCACACAATATGTGTTAATTGATATTGGATCATTTACACTCGCCGAATTCGGTTATCCAGCATTCAGGTGCCTGCTTGTGCCCGTATCGCACCACTACGGTTCGGTCATTGTTGCCAAGTGTCCGGTAGTGAAATGTTCAGTCATATCGATTTCAAATCAAATTGAGGTAGGAATATTGATATCTCTGGCAGCCATCTATATCTGATACAAAATGTCTTGCTTTTTCTGCAAATAATATCGGGTATATGTTTTTTGAGTGAAGTCCATTGACTAAATTATTCAAAGAGATTGGACCATTTTCAAAACCACAATATTAAAAATCGGATCTCCATGAGAAATCTGCTGAATTATAAAGGATACTGCAATATTTAAAATAAAACCAAAAATGAATAGCGATTTGAGTTTTTCTAAGAGTACATTATTTTTTTTAATACTAACGAAACAGAATAGCATTCCATAAACGTAATACGATGAAATATTACCGACCAGTATTCGTTGTAAGACAATATTACTTTGAATCGTCTATGGCAGACTAATAAAAACCGATAAGAGTAATGGCAAAGGCACGAAATAGCAGTTTGTCGCATCTGTTACAAACCACTGCGTATTATATTTATAAGGAACCATTCGAAGAAAATCACATTATAATGTTCCGGAGGAAGTGCTTCAGTCACAATATGTCGAAATTTAACGACGAGATGTTACATTTTCTATGCAAATCACCATAGGTCTGAAAGAATGTTTGCAGGATTATCACTAAGGGTTGTATAACTTCAAGAAATTGAGTATTTGAGTGGTGTTATTGGAATTTATACAGAGTTCGTCAAAAGTCCGGGACCGGACAAATATCGAACAAAATATAAATTTTGTCAAAAATCTTTTTATTACACAAATTTTACCTCCAACTTAAACTATAGTTTGAAAATATTTTGAAATATACAGGGTGTTCCAATAAAGTGTGGCGTATCCAAGTTATATCCTTTCTCATGGAACACCCTATATTTTATCGCATTTTCTGATTGCCCATAAAAAATATAATACTCCTTCATGATGGTTCCCTATACCTAAATACAGAGGGATCCGAGTTATGCTGACTTTTTTAAAAAAATTAATAACTTATTGATATAACAAACTCTAGCAAATTTTCTCTCACATCTTAATAGTTGCACATTCGTTGAATGTATTCCACGATTGAGTACCAAATATATCTTTACATGGTGTTCAGGATTTTCAGTTTCATCATTAGATCATTTAATGTGCAGTATCTGGCTTATTTTGAATGGAAAACCATGTATTTTAATAATTCATCCTATTAAAAAAATGTCTTCTTTCGAATGGTGCAAAGGTATTCTATACCTAGGTATTATCCTTTTCGTACAATTCACAATCTTCTTAAATTTTATGCTAAATAGATTTTAAAACATCTGCAATTCTCTCTAAATTTCAAACCAATGATCTTGGCATAGTTATTGTGAGAAACTAAACAGATTACGTTTCAAGCCTCCAGAAAATATATGGTTTTGCTATCCTATACCGAGTGGTTGAAAAGATTTAGTCACATCACAGAAAAATTACCATCCACTTAGAGACATTTTATGAAATAGCAAAAAACAAAAAAGTTCCACACAATACGAGAGTTATATTGAAGATTAGCTTAATTATCATTATTTAGACCATTGAAATACAACATGAATAAAAACGTAACTAACAACTGGAAGTAATAAACGTTTTGTTATTCCATAAAATATCTCTAAGTGGATAGTGATTTTTCTGTGAGGGTGACTATATCTTTCTAACCACTCGGTATAGGATAGCAAAACCCTAAATTTTCTGGAGGCTTGAAAAGTGATCTATTCAGTTTCTTACAACAACTATGCCAAGATCATTAGTTTGAAATTTAGAGAGAATTGCAGATGTTTCAAAATCGATTTAGCATAAAATTTAAGAAAATTGTAAATTGCACGAAAAGTATAATACCTAGGTATAGGGTATAGGGACCCTCACACCATTCGGAAGGGAACATTTTTTAAATATGATGGATTATTAAAATACAAGGTGTTCCATTTAATATAAGCCTGATACTGCACATTGAATGATCTAATGATGAAACTGAAAATTCTGAGCACCCTGTAAAGAGATATTTGGTACTCTATCGTTGAATACATTTAACGAATGTCCAACTATTAAGATGTAAGAGAAAATTTGCTAGAGTTTGTTATATCAATGAATTATTAATTTTTTTCGAAATGTTCACATTTTTAAAAAAGTCAGCACAACCCGGAACCCTCTGTATTTAGGGAACCATTATGGAGGAGTATTATATTTTTTAGTGGCAATCAGAAAATGCAATAAAATATAGGGTGTTCCATAAGGAAAAATATAACTTTAGTACGCCACACTTTATTGGAACACCCTTTATATTTCAAAATATTTTCAAATTATAGTTTAAGCTGGAGTAAATTTTGTGGCATGAAAAGATTTTTCAGAAAACTTATATTTTCCTCGATATATTTGTCCGATCCCGGACTTTTGCCGAACTCTGTATATTATTCTCTTCAAACATTGATAATTACCTTCATTTGATTTGTTTTCTTGTGTTATCTTTCCTGTTCCAAAATATTCATCTTTTGACAGAATCAGGTATTTAAAATTTGTATAACTTCAAAGTTTGATCAGTTGGAACAATTAATTTAATATTGCAATTCGTTTAATGTAAAACTACTCTCTGATTAAACTGAATTACTTTTTATTCTCATTTTTGCTGTGTCTCTGTTTTACCGTGTCAAAATTGGCGATGTCATCATTTTCGCACATTTTGAATTGAAAATCGAAATATTCCTGGATTTTCACTTAAAATGAATTGCTTACAAAATAATGAATTTGTTCCGTAATTTAGCCGCGCTCTTTATGAAGGAGAAGAGGACTTTCCTTATAGTGTGAATTGATAATAATCGTATTATCCCCGTTCTTTGCTGATTTTTCCCCAGATGCACATAGCCCATTATCTTTTTTTAAACATTCAATAAAAATGAGAACATTAAGATCTTCAGTTTTCAGATCAGAAAAAGTTCTTAAAACATATTACGCGGAAGAGCGAAAGAGATCTACGGACATATCAATTTTCCTATTTATAGTCTAGTCTGTAAAAATGACATTTTTTATTTTTCTAAAGTCTCATACAATCACGAAACAAGAAATATTAGTTCCAACATGTCTTGCCAAGCTTTGAGTTGCTGAAAATCCCATAAACTACTTCTTTAGAGGCCATATTTTAAGTTGATTCTCGAAAAATGCTATAATATATGTTCCAGATATACAACAAACTGCAGCATATTTATTTATTAACTTGACGTTCGATATACATATATCTTTTTTATGGTTGTCGTGATGCACAGTCGTGAAAAATATTTTTTTAACATAATGGTAGTTCCTCTAATTATTTCAGCCTAATGAAAAATTGGACAAGTCAGCTAAATCTATTGAATTCGTGTTTCTATGAAAGGCCATTTTGAATAAACTAACATTAGATTGAGACTTCTTTATCCCAACGAGCTGGAGAGGGATTGGGGTAGTTATCATAGTTATCATGAGAATGCTAGCTAATTCCTGACCTAAATTATTGCTTCCTCCATCACCAAGACTCACAGAAAGTGCTGGACTGACATTCATATTAGGCAGGGAGATCCACAAATAGCGTAGTACACAGTTTAGCAGAGAAAATAAATAACACACCAGACAATGGAAAATCCAAACTATCATTCCTTAAACATTGATAGATACCTTTAACAATGCTATTTTCCAATCTTTGTGACAGGTAGTGGCCAAACTAGAGAGACTGAAAGTACCCGCTGTTAGCAACTGAACGACGACTACGTTTTTAGATAGTGTTAACTTCCAACCTTGAGAGTGAGAAAATTCGCACCAAGTTGTTTTCAGGGAATCGTACTTTTCCCTCTTTTGAGGGACTTACTGCCGGACTTACTGCTTACTAGAGCAGATGTTCAAAATCAAGTCCACGCTAACCTGCTATCCTGGCAGGAGCTCGGAAAGAGAGACAGATAAGCCAGCGTATAGTTATTCTTTTGTGAGTTGAGTCTTGCATATTTAGTCTTGTTCCTGTTTATTTAGTCCTGGTCTGGCTTTTACTACTCTGAGGATAAGTCTTCTCATAGGTAGGTTTGATGGGAATTAACGTTCAGTGTCGGATTGGGAAAAGCGACATGAAATCTGCATGTGAGAATTTTGTAGAAATTTGGAACGAAATGAGCAACTAAAATCGCCAGGATAAAGTAGGAGTGGGGTGTTACAGCATCGAATGAAACCCATTGAAAAAATTGAATTTTCAGTAGAGGTGGATAGGTACCTGGAATAAAAAGGGCCATTTATAAAAGGAATACTCTTGTCAAGTCAATTCGAACAATTGGAACACATATTTGTTATAGTTGAAATAATACCCTTCTTGGTGTGCGTCATCGATTGTTAATGTCTTTCTAACACATTACGTAGAAAGAAATGGAAAAAAAGGCAGGTCTGTGATTAATCCTAATCAAAATATCACAATAATGAACCGTTTAAACGTATTACAAACGTTAACGCTAATCTTTGACTTACAAAAATTTGATTGGTTGTTGTTTAGATTACGCTCAAGCTAAACCTATCAATCGAGAGTTTAAAATACTATGAAGGCGTTACTTTCGTAGCGGCAATAAGTCTTACGTCTTTTTCTACTGTCACACTGACAGTTCTTGACAGGTCTGTACTTTGTTGTTTACGGTCAATTATTATTTATGAAAAGTAAATATTAATCTTATTGATTTATTTATTTAAATAATACAAAAAATATGCATGAATACACGGAAAAACATCAGTATTTTGAAAGTTCTCAAGTATTTTGAGTTAGAAAAAGAAGCTGGTAATTATTAATTGCATAGCCTTTTCGAATTTGGCTAAATACAATCCTGATGATCTTATTCATCAAATTTAAGGTTAGCTATATGTCAAAATAGCAAATAAAATAAACGACATGCCGAAAACCCGGATATACGTCACAATCGATGACGCACACTAGAAAGGGTATTATTTTAACTATACCAACGGTGGGATAAAAAAATATTTTTACTTTACCGAATTTTGGTGCGTGAGAATTCAACACAATCGCAATAAACTCGCAATATTTTCATTCTCAAAGCTCATTAAAGTGTGACGCAAGCTATGCGAGGAGAAGGTTTTTTTAATATTATTTTTTGGGCATTTTACGATAATGAAAAGAGCCATTTTTATTACTGACTGCCTCTGGGGAATGCAAACAAATTCAATATTCACTTCTCATCTCTCTTTTATGAGCTTAAATAGTGTACTCTAAAATTTTATGTTTTATTCGATGTATTAAAACTTGAGTACTTTCGTGCATACTTATCTACCTGGAGATGCAGCATGTGAATTTCAAATACTTATTGGATTTAGTCAGGAATCATTCCGTGAATTTTGGTTATGTGGAATATTGGGATAACTGATATATTACCAAACTCTACAAACATACAAATGATAATTAGTTTCGAAAAAATGGCAAGTAATTTCATTCAAAAATTATTAATAGTGCTTTGAAATTCGTGATAAAATTACTCCGGCTACTATTGAAACGTATGAGGTTGAATTGTCAAACTTGACGCATATAAATTTAATTGTTGGTGTTCTCGGTAGGAAAATGATAAATGGTAATGAGATTTCTGTCACTGGGATTCCTCCAGAGTTGGTTGAGGCAGTGAATACTGCTTCATTATAATTATTGCCAAAGATATCAAGATGAAAGTACGAGTCTGCATATAAACGTTTCAATCATTTATGTAGAGCACTAACAATTGTAAGGAAATATGTTTCATTTTCTCATAGTGAAGAGATAGGGTATACTGACTTTTTCTTCGTGAGATTTTGTCAAAATTTCTTAGCGAATCAGATTTTTCAGCAAATAATCAATTGACCTCAATCTTCTGCAAAAACTTACCGCGTAATTGGTACTGGAGGTAAGGTAAATCAGGACCAATGTGTTAGGTTAGGTTAAGTTTATTTGGCGCACTGGATCATCAACCTCACTTTTTCATACTTTCCGATGTTCAACCCATGCATAATAGAGACTATGAACAAAGTAGCGAGAAAGTCTGGCACCAAGTCATTTGCTTTGAAAAGAATTATATAGGTAATATAATATAATTATCAAAATTTGGGGCTATAAACGGTATTGTATTCTCCGTTTTTTTGACAGTTTCTCTTAAAAGCAAATAATACAATACTGTTTATAACCCTAAAATTTAAAAAATTATATGTCTATTATTTTCAAAGAAAAAGACTTGGTGCCAGACTTCCTCGCTACCCTGTATATTGTAATGTTTCATTTGTATTTTATTATATATTTTTCATAATTTAAATTTTTATTACAATTTTTAATATTCTCACACTAACCTTTCCTCCAGTTAGCTCGTGTGAAAATTGGGAACAAGGAAATTTTTAATCTCTTTGAGTTCTGGCGCTAATGAATTACCTGCTTAGATTATTCACCGATATATTATGTGACGAATAAATTCCTTTGTTTTGTTTACTTAGATTGATTATTAAACCCTTAATACATTGAACCTTTCAATATTTTATTAAAATGAATATGTATTTGGGTGGAGTAGAATTCAATGAGACCTCTGGCGGAAAAAACTGGCTCAACGAATAAAATAATTCGTCTTGCATTGCTTTTGTATTACATGCAAGTCAACGTAATTACCGCGAATTCATAGTTTAATCATTTAATTTTGTGTCAGTGACAAGTTTAAAACTAATTTTTTTTATTCAACTCAACTGTCATCATTTCTGAGGTAAAATTCTTGAATAATCAGAGATATCATGGAAGAGGTTATGTTATTCTATTTTTTGTTTTCATTGCAGATCAAAGAGAAAATAAATCGGTATTAAAGATTTAAAATATTACTCAATACAAACCTACCTTCCCTGCAACTTTTGTAAATATAATTATATCAAAAATAAAATAAAAACGCGAAATCAGACCTAAAACTAAACAGTTCATTGAACGCTTGTTGTACTTTTCACTCAATACAAACCTACCTTCCCTGCAATTTTGTAGATATAATTATATCAAAAATGAAGTAAAAACACGAAATCAGACCTAACATTAAACAGTTAATTGAACGTTTGTTGAACTTCTTACAAATATCAACCATACCTATTACTCCAAAAATAAAAAAATTAGGAGTCAAAATTCAGTATAACAACACAAAATACTAAAGCACAATCAAAGAAAAAGCAAAAGTTTCACAAAACACACTGAAAATAACTAAAACAGCAACATAAAACCACAAATATCAAAGGGCCTATACGGCAGCTGATTTGTTTTACTCGTTGCTAAGATGACATTGACATTTCAGAGCGCCATCTATCGAATTCTACTTTTCCCAATTGAAAAAAATTGTTGCGCGCATGGAAAAACCTTTCTTATTATTTTAAAATCGCGCTAAAATAGGAAACAGATGTCTCTGCTGTTGTGTATGGTGAGTTGCAAACAGTCCAGCTTACAGCAAATTAGTTATTGTATCTGTTAGCACAGAGATGGAAAATTTGTGTTTTATATCTAATAAAATGGAAATCAATTCAACACAACAGTTTAATTATAATAATTTTATTATGAGTGTTGTATTTATATGAAGTTTACATGAATATCAACTCAAATTTAACTAATATTATAAAAGAAACGAGACAATTACACATAAACAGTTACTTAACCTGAAATTAAATGAAGAAAATTTCAAATTCTTGTTTAAGTTTTAGCAAAGCTAAATTATCAATTATTTATGAAATTTTTTAGATGTACCTACATCAGATTTATTTAGAATGCATATGCTTTTTAATTTATTATTGGTACCAATGAATATCACTAACCTTTTTTTATATCAATTTGTCTAATTGGTTAGACGAGGATTTACAATTTTCACGATGGAGACGGGATTGGACAGGAATTGAGAATTCTGATTCTCCTGGAACACTGGACCAGCATCTTTACAGTTCAACAGGTATATATTATCTGGTATAATTGTACTTATCCAACTTTTTAATTATTTTTGGATATCTTGTTGAATTTTTCCTTGTCTTTTTAAACTATTTTATTCAGTTTGGATATAAATTTTACTTTTTTAAAATTACTTTTCAACTTGTCAGCCTCTACTCTCCTGTTTTTTAAATCAACAAACTCGGTTGCTATGTCATATTTTCAAATCACTTGATTTTTTCTTCATAAGTGCAAAATTCCATAATTCTCTTGTTTAATGTCTATAATATTTCTTTCACTACTGTAGTTCCTCCTACCCTGTATATCACTAGTTACTTCACTAATTTAAGCCTTCAAATTTTCCTTTCTAATAAAAATCATTGAAAATATGAGTAACCCTCAACCTAATATACAATTTTCCACAATCAATATTTTCATTTTGAATCCATGTAAATCTTAACAAATGTCCAATAAATCTATTCTATTATGTATTCCACATGCAGTCATTCAAGATTTCATTCGATAAATAATGTTTTAAAAATATACTATACTTCTCCAATCACAACACAGCATTCCTTATTTCCTTAACCACCATTTTTAATATTCTTTGATTCTGTTTGACCGTTCTTTCCTTCCAAAGCCTAACAAATCTTGACAGTGACATTCAATTATAATTTATTTTAGAGTTCTGCCAACATATAATTTCAATTGATTATTTTATACATATATTAAGGTAATACATATTATCTCTTATGAAAAACAAGCTTTTCTTCTTCAAAATACTTTATATGAAAAATTATAAACTTAATTTTTTTTGGCTTGGACTCACGTCATTCAGCCAGTTAATTCAATTTGATTGTCAATTGATATGATTATGTTAAAAGTACTGTGCTTTATTTAATTCATTGTGAGTCTTTCTGTTTTTATTTCTACATATTTATTTGTAATGATTTCTTATAAAGATTTAATTCTTGCATTCTGTTTTATTGTAATCCTTTTATAACAAGAAACAGAGTTGATTCAAGTCTTGTGATCATTGACTGGTATTTTCCAACTATTTTCTTTCCCAATTTTCATATTTTCATTATTAATGTAGTTTAATTGTTTGAAACCATTTCAGTATATATTCAATGGAGTAATAATGAATAACAATCTCCGGAGATATTTGTTGTGAGAAGAAATGATGGAAAATGTTCGACGATCGGTATACTATGGCATAATCATTCACTTCAACACTGAATTGTTATTGAAAATTTCAAACTGAAAACTAATGAAAACTCACATCATGACAAATACGCGCATTGTGTCTATTAAAAAAATATTCGGTTTTATGACTGGTTAAGAAATTTGGCATAGCTGTGGCTCTGTTCCCTGTTTCAGACTTCCTTCTTGATGTTCCCGAAAACGTAATCACGATCTTAAGAGAATATCTGTGAAGTAGAATAGAGGAACGATCCCCAGAGAACGTTCTATTCTATTGCCGTCAAAAATTGATGTCTTGAGGATGTGATGAGACATGATTTCACGAAATTGTCATGGAAACCAGTCAAAAACCTTCGGAATGGCACCATCCAGCTAAGCTGAAGCGTGGAGATTATGTTTATGATGTTTCCAATTATTACGATGTTGTGTAATAAAAATTCTTGACAGACAGTTGACAGTTGATAAAGATTATTATCTGTGGGATTACTGTCCAAAACTCAAATGACCATATCAGAGTACTGTAACCGATTTCTGAAAAGCGTTTGAAATACTCGTATGTTTCTACTCACTCAAAATCTCTCCAGTAAAACTAGTGGCCTATTTAGAAGACACGAAGTTTCTGAAATGGAAGTATATTTTGGCAAACTTATTTGAAGATGTGTAGGGACTGAGGCCGAAAACATTTGATATAGTCATTTAACTATGGAAAACCTGAATTGTCGAGTATTTAGTAATAGTTGAAAAATGATCTTCTGACAATAATTAACAATATAACTATCAATAATGATTGAACGACAAGTCTTCAGTGTGCCTGTTTTGATAGTATGGTATATTTTTGAAGAACGGGAAGGCTGAACGCATGTATGCATGTTCATTACTTTGTAACGCGCACATGATGATGATAATGATCACGTCAGCAGTAGCTATTTACTATTTTACACATATGGCCTGAGAGCGAAACGCATTTTTGAGGATTCCCACAAATAATGAACAGTGAATACGTGAAGTTCTCAATTTTGTCCGTCAATTTATTGTTACCTCTCCGCATGATTGGTAATTTAACGTGTTGTAAGCAAAGCATGTATACTGAAAGTGGTTTGTTCTCTTCGCAATCTCAGTCAAGGCTCCAAGATTTTTACCTAACTCTATCCTTAATACCGTGTCAATCAAGTTTGTTCAAATATTGAACGTAATTTCTTATTTCTAGAATTATACTTGCTGCACACGAATCAATGGTAAAAACAGAATACATTAAAAGTGAAATGCATATATATATATATATATATATATATATATATATAAGATTTTCACGATAAAAAGACGATGATGTCATTTTTAGTTTCTTTCCTTCTTATCAGAATGAATATTAATTTACCAACCGTAAATATAGTAAATGTAATGTAAATGATTGAATGTTTTCAATGTTTAAGTGAAGAAGAAAAATATAGCTTGGCAACATCACAATATTTTGTTTTGCAGCGTCATCGTCTTTTTATCGTAATATAGTTTATTCACGATGAAAAGACGATGACGTTGCTGAACAAAATATTGTGATGTTGCCAAGCTAGTTACATGCAACACTTCTGCCTACATCAGCACACCCACATGTCATCCTAGGAATTGGTATCTTATCAAGTCAACGTTACTAGTTACATTGCTATTATAAAATTCTCATTCTTTGTTCAATCCTCTGACAGTAAACTTGTAATAAATATAATAAAATTTTTTTAAAAAAGATAATTTTTGAATTGAAATACATAATTGGCGCAGTCCGTAGGATTCGCGCAAATCGTGAAAAGTAGCGAGCTATATTAGAAAGTTTTTTTTCTCTTCTGAAACATACAGTGTGGTTTTGTCGGTATTTCTGTAGAACATTAAAAGTGTAGTGACTTTCACGATTTTAACGTTTCAACGTTTTAAACGCGAATTCT
>CAJUYH010009336.1:2302-13933 GCA_910591685.1 Galerucella tenella
TATATATATATATATATATATATATATATATATATATATAAGAAACAAAATAAATGTTTCACTTACATAATTCTGTTGTATCTGAGTTTTCTCTTGCGTTTATTTGTGGTTCCCCTTCTAGCTCCAAAACTTCTCCTTCAAGGACTGTACAACATCCTGCGCTAAGTCTACCATGTACGCAATAGACGACTCCTCTCGGGGAGGATGATACACTGTTTTCTCTTGTCCGGAGTGAACCATAATTACCTTTGTCTATTTTACTGAAATAATTTAAAATCATCTACATTCTAATCGAACACTATTCATCTGCTGATTTTCTTGTAAGGATATCATGGGAATGTTTAAAAATTGGATAAATATGCCCAGACTAAAAGGTAGGTAACGACACGAAAAGCTGAGGGTAATGATTTGTTGAGACCAAAACATGATCAAAGGTTCCACCATAGATAACCTGGTTCCGCAATAACAATAACAATAACAATTTGGAAGATTTATGTCACCTGCATAAATTGACCGAAATTCAGTGAAATGCTATTTGTCTTTTTTAATTAAAAAATTAAAAAAAAAAACGAAAGGACTGATAATAGACTTCCTTCCATGAAATCATCAGATCCTCGTGCCATTCTTTAGTAATCAAAAATTTCCTTTACGGCAAAAAAATACTTACATCAATGTATTTTTTTCTTGATCATCCTTCATCACTACTTTTACTAAATTGATCCGGTCTTGCTGGAAGCTGTGATTGATTATTTAAAATAATTGCACTCGTTACCACAGTTTGTAATGTTTTTATCAAAAGGTCGACATATGGGTTCCTTAGCATCCAATAACAATTTATTTCCTAATACCTATTAAGAATTTATTAATATAATGTATTAAATTTGGTTTTTATTTCAATAAATAATAGAATCTTGTGATAACGCAGTTGATATTGATGGTAAAACCAAAGATCATGGATATTAATTAATCTATATTTTGTTTACCCATTTATTTTGAACTTAAAAAATGAATATTCAGTTTCGGAGAAGTTATTCCGAAAAAAAACAAATTAATTTAAACTGACAGAAAACTGAAATTAACGAATATAAACATTAAACATAGACAGAGTGTAAAAAAATATGGAAAAACCACGGTTTAAATAGAAAAAATCCTTAGATATATCCTAACTGACAAATAATATGAAAATACCATTTTGTAAGTGAAAACCTTTTTCATTATTAATTACTTAATGATTATACTTTCGATAAATATAAATAATATAATAAAAAATACCTCCGCCTATGACCAAAACTAGACGACAAGTTCATGAAAAAAAAACTGAAACTGAAAATTAAGTTTATAATGAAATGGAATCTTATTTCATTTCAAATTTAGTTTCATTATTGTAAGAAAATTCTTTTCACTTTTGAAACTTTCAAAACCAATATTGTAATTATTTCTATCTATTCAAAAATCGCGCCTTCACTTCACTTTGCTTGACATTAAAAATAACACGACTACTAATCTGGCTAACAGATTCTTATCAGTTGGGTTGGTTAAAGAGAGCTGGAAGATCTTTAAAGTGAAAAGAACAACGAAATTTACTAGAAACGTCAAATCAATAACCTGTCAGTGAGGTGCTGGGAAAACTGAAATGCAAACAATAGAGAATAATAACATTTTCTCAATTCATTAAGGAAGATGAATCATTATAATACAGTGCAGTGACTACCGTAATATAAGTACGACTTTATTAAAGATGGTTGTGAAATGGTGGTATCATCTAAAAAGGAAATAAAATTTTATAGTTACAAAAGGCTAGCTTTACAAAATCCATGACATGGGCATTTGTTCAAGGAGGTACTTTTTTCTATCAATATGCTTTCTGCAAATGGTAAGTTTTTACAACTGTTCTAAGTTTCTCTTTTTTTTTAACAAGAGATCCTTTTTACAGATAATAGTAGTAGAAAGGCAGGTGTTTGACTTCCTGGGTTTTCTATGGGTTCCAATATTAGTCAACTTCTTTGAAATTGTATTTATCATATTTGGATTTTTTGGTGCTTATCAATATCGCCCAAAATATATTATAGCAGTAAGTATTTAAATATCTCTTTAGACAAACCTATTGTTTCCCTTTGTTTTTTTTAGTATCTACTATGGCATATTTTTTGGATTGGTTGGAATATTTTTATGATATGTTTATATCTAAATGTAGCAGGATTAGATCATGAGGTACCTTCTTTTACAAATTTATCGAATTTTTATCTCTCAAATTATTTATTTAAGAATATTGACATTATAATATGTATTTTAGAAAAATAAAGTACTTAAATTGGATTTAAATAGTGACAGTTGGTGGAAAAAGGAAGGACCAGGATGTAAAATTAAAGATGTAGACGCAGTACCTGTAGAGTACGAAGGATGTTTGATCAACTATGTACATGTTGAAATTGCACAAGCGGGAATCCAGTGTATTTTGGCAGTAAGTAAATTATAATAGATTTTTATATCTTTAAAAGAAATAAAATTTTAGTAAATCCTCATGATATTCATTTACTGATCGGTGATAAGTAATTTATTTTCAGTTATTTAATAGCATCATTGGTATTTGTCTAAGCCGAATGTTTCTGGAAGAAGATGATACTTGTAAGTATAATTTTCATTAATTTCACTCTATAAGTACATTAACTAACATTGCTACCCTTGGATTGATTAAAAAACTATAAAAACTCAATAAATACACAAATTGTGGAATAATATGGATATCAGTTTATACCTTTGTTTAATTTTTTGATCAATCTTGGTATTAAATAAAAGTATGCTTGCAGTCGATTTCATTGGTGGTTTTGATCCTCAAACAATTTGGTAAGTTGTGGTATATGGGAATGCACTTATTAGATATTAGATGATCACCTAACATTTCTGTTTATTTCAGTAGATGTACAGAGTTGGACTTTGTTTAGAACAAGCTTTATTACATAAAATTTTAGTGCTGCATGTCTGTAATACCTGAAATTTTTTGTCTAGTTACTTGTCTCTCCTTTTGATGTGCCGAATGAATTTTAAACTTGATTAATCTGCTAGTTTTGCCAAAATATGCATAATATTTAAATTAATTTTAAAATTCCCAAAAAGTGACTAACGTTTAGTGTTTATTTTATCTCGTAACAATAATCTATTTATCAGATTACCATAATCAGAAATTTGCCATACAGTAAAAACTAATTAATATTTGTGGTCGATATCCGTTTTATCCTGGAAATACCAAAAATATACTGGTACAAAAATTTATAATAAGATGAGAGATATTTCACAACAAGATAATATGAATAATGGGGTTCTATTAATCGGTGAAATTGATATATAGAGTTGAGGTTTTATTGATACTTTTGTATAAATGTTAATTTTTCTTGAAAAATTGGTCCAACTCTGTTATACACTATCGCTTTTATATTTATTTTCAGTTAAATATGAGAAGCCAAATGCACCTGACAGTATCTTGTTACATCCAACTTATGTGACCAGAGATAACATGTACAGTTCTAACAAATTTCTGCACAATTCTAATACCTATTTTTTCCCTAACCAAGACATACATCACAAAAGAAGAAGTAATTCCTTCAATAATATAGTTATAACTGACAGGAAAGGTCCCAAAAGACCCATTTCATTGTATTCGGAACCTTTCGATATGATATCATGATAGGACAATTAATTTTTTTTGTAGCTCTAGTCAATTATTATTTTGGACTGGTAAATTAGAATATGTGGCTTTTTGCTGATGTCGAATCTGCTTTTAGCATGAATTACTTTATTTATTGCATGTTTATGTAATTATTGTGAACTAATTAAACTTTTAAGAATATACCTTTTATTATTTTCTCGCCTCTAGAAGGTTAATTACACCTACCAAGTTTCCATTCAAACTTTCAGATAAGAAATTCATATTTTTCAATTGCTAGTGCTAGTGATACCAAAAAGATAATTATAGTACTTCTATAAATTTTGTGCCTTTTAGTTTAGTAAAAAGATATAAACAGATATAAACAATAGACTATATATAGTGGAATTTTTTTAATCATAGTTAGCTATTTAGTTGAATTCGATTAATGGAACTTTGAATGTTGGTGTAACTGCCTTCAAAATAAATTTTGCAACCCTATATCTCGCAAATCTAAATCACTGACATTTCTAACAGCGTCATGTAAATCGTCCCGTAAGAATAAGTCCACGAAACCTCGCCTTTCGCTATACTCCATTGAATTCAGCTCCCACCTCGAAAACCGACCGAACGACAGCGACAACGAATTCGACCAAGTACCAACACCAGTTTCTCCCAAACCAATGACTCCAAGAAGAGTAAAACGACGTAGCGTAATGACAAGAGGATCATCAGGGAGACACAGTACTAGCAGTCGCAGATCACACGCTAGATCTTCCACCAGATCTAGAAAGATGGCGCAGAATCCAGTGACAAAACTATTAGAGCAGCAACAACAGAAGAAAACGTATGATAGTCCATCTAGTCTTTCGCCCATCGAGTCTCCTTTACCTAATTATTACATGTCTTCCAATAATAACTTGATGATGCATCAAAATTGGCCGGCGACTGCTGGTCATTCGAATCCAAACTATCAGCAATCTTCTCAGCAGAGCTTGAACGAAACAGAAGAATTGGACGAGTTATATAATAACAGACCTGCGTCTGTTCGTTCGAGTTATTCTAATTTTCATGGAACCAGGGCTTTAAACTATTCTCCTCCAAAGCAATACCACAGTCATGCTACTCCACAAGTGCCTCAGAAAAGAGGGCACTCTAGCAGAAGTAGTATGAGGTCTATGGCATTTTTGAACAGTGGGCCTCCTGCTTATACTTCCCATGGACAAATTCCTGTGGATTCCGAGACTCCAATGTAGATAGGTAATTTATTATTATGGAAATTGCTGTAGGATATTTCAGAACACATATACACTGTCAAAAATGTTGATAGCACATTTTCAGTTGAGTAGAAATATTATGGTTACGTGTAGCTTTATATTTATTTATTATGCTTTACTAGTAATTTATTTTTTTAGTATCACCAGATTAATGTTTATTTTTTTTTACTATAAATGTAAGGAGCTTGAGTTTTGATTGAAAAAAAAGTTGACAACATAAAAACTTATCTACAACCTACTATTTGTCACATTTTTCTATCAAGGGAGGTAAATATTTTCTAGGTGTTAATTTGACATACTTGGATATATTTTTGACCCAGTTCTTATTTTTTTTCTTCAAAACTTTTGATTCTTTAAAAACCGCAGGGGCGATGGTAACTAATAAATTAATGAATGAATAATCTATGATGATGTCAAAATACTGTTTTAATCTGAAACACTAATTATTTTCATATACAGAGTGACCAAAACTTGTTGTGCTTATCACAGCGCACTTTGTCCCTTATCTACATCTACATAAAATGAGCTCTAGATTTTGCAGTTTTCTTAAAATTTTTGGTCACTGTACATTCTTCAAGCAATTCAAAATGCTTCTTCCCAAAACTTGACATACACTTAGATTATTTTTCAGCATTGTGATATAATTTTTAAATAAGTATTTTAATCATATAAACTAACTGATAATAAGTAGGTAGTAACTTATAAGTATTTTGTAAGCGTTTTACAAATTTGACAATTTATCTCAAACTAAAAGACTGTTTTGCTGCTCAAATCGTCACTCAAAATAATTGAAAGTAAATAAAAACCAACAGTAAATTGATAGCACTTAACAGAGAGAAGAAAAAGTGTTATTTTGAATGACGTACTTAATATTAATAAAATAGTATTAACATATGGGTAAATTGGTAATCTAATTGGCAAGTTTTTATCTGAACATTGATGAAGAATAAGTATTACGTATAAGTTGTATAAAAATGTGGTATTTTATCTTATCTAAATAAAAATTAATCCGAATGTCATTACAGTTACATTTCCTTTACATTCTGAAGGTTGACAAGTGTAAACTTTGATTATTTTGATAAGTTCTGACATCATAGTATATCCTGTTTTTAGTTAGGATATTCTTCTCCAGTATTTTTGAATTTATAGGTTTTTGTATGAGTATAGGTTGTTAATAAAGAATTTTTATTGGAAACTGGGTCGATGTGGGACCATGTTAAAATTTATACACTTCTTCAGTGGTAAATGTTTAATAAATAATCAAAAGTATAGGTGCAATTTTTGTTGTTTTGTGTTTTTGTAAAATATATATCGAGCATAACGTCAATAATGTGTAGCCCTTGCCATCATTCCATGTACAAATTTATCATAATATTGTCTGTACTTATTCATGTTTTAACTGTTATTATAATTCAAACAGCAAACAGTTTTTAAATTAATTTTACATAATATACTGAGCACTCAATATCTTATTACTAATTGCTGTTTGAATTTGATTAGACATATATTAATCAACATATCAGTAGCATAATAGTGCCACATACGAATTTGAGAAAGATAACACTGGGAGTTCGCGAAAAACATTTTTTTGGGTATTTCGTTCAAAAACTAGTCTTTAGGAAAAATGTTTTGCTGGTGATATTTTTCTAAGATTAAGGCGCTAGTAGTTGTTTAGCGAATAACTTTCTACCAAAGTATAATAATACGAAATTCGTATTTTTATTGTGTAATATTTTATACTATTTAATAAAACAAATTTTTTCAATTGTGCGTTTTATTTTGGGTGTATTGTGAGAATAGTAGAAACCTGTAATAAAACACGTCATCTAATGAACATCAGACGTACTAAACATTGATTACCTACAGGGCATTTCAAATTTAATACTATAGAGATAACACAATTCAAGGTGCTGTCATTAATAAATGACTTAATACATACAGGGTATACCAATCTTACGACAAACTTCGGTATATGGGTTATTAATGATAAATTTTAATGAACAATTTATTCTAAGCAAAACTAGCCACCATAAGTATAATCCCAACCGTAATATTAAACTAAAGGTTTAAAATGTTCACCGTTAACATCAATGCAATGCAGCAGAATAGTTCAAATGATTTCTCCGAGCATTTCTCAACATACCGCACTAATTATCCCTTTCATGTTATCTCTAATAGCCGGGGATTTTATAAACTTATTCCTTACAAGACCCGAAAAAAATAAATATTCTTTTGTTAAATCGGGTGACCGAGCTGGCTAATCAGTTGGGCCCCCTCTTACAGCATTGCATTGATGTTAACGGTGAACACTTTGAACCTTCAGCTTAATATTACGGTTAGGATTATACTTTTGGTAGCTAGTTTTGTTTAGAATGAATTATTCATTAAAATTTATCATTAATCAGGATTTTTTGTTACATACAACGTTTACTGCTTTCACATAATAGGTCAATAATAATAGTTTACAATAAATATTACAAAATAAATCTGTTTTTATAAACTTTTGGTATAGGAAATGCTTAAAAAAAAATTAAAGTTACATAATCGAAGATTCTATTTTTTCTATAAAATACAGGATGTTCCATTTGAAAGAAGAAAATGACATTATACCATACCAACTCCTAAAAAGGTCCCTGGGAGTGTTATAAACTTCAACATATTTGAAATTTAGTTCATAAAAGCGCCATCTCGAATTTAGTAGCCACATATTTAGAGTAAGTTCAGAATTTGACCAAAGTAGCGTTGATATAGAGAAATGTTCCATCTTAATTCAAGTTTTTTATTTCAAACAGTAATTTGGTTACGTTAACGCCCTTTCTCTTTTAGATGCGTGCCGAATTGACCTATATTTCGTAGCAACCATTCTCTATTTACTCCGCCTCCAAACAGATCTTAGAGTACCTAGATATAGAGCATCATAAAGACTTTTTAGACTTTTTATGGTTCGTTCATTCATGCTTACTACCATCGCATACGGGATGGCTCAAACTTAATGCCCATCATTACATTTTACAAGAAAATGTACTTAGTTGAATAAAGTAGATAAATTATTGCTGTTTCAATCTTAATCTCGGAGACTAAAACCTTTGGCTTCTTCCAAGCCAAAGCGAGACTGAATTTTTTTCCAAGTAGGGCATTTTTTAAAACGTTTTTCCTTATCAGCATTTTAATTACTTTATCTTGCAATTAGTAATTTTTCAAGGTATTTAATTGAGTAGCGCGTCCCGGTATACCGATACTATCCCTGCGTGTAGGCGTCTATCTCTATCCCATGATAGAGCGCGTCGTTGCAACCCCAACGACGAAGCTCCCCTTAACAGGTCGGTCTCGGTCGTGATCGGCTCACGGCTGGTGTGTATAAGTATTAGAGCAGAGAAGGGCGGCTTTTCTCTGAGCTGCTCCCTTCATTGTGCCCCAGCTATGGTCCGGGAGGCGCGAACGGCTCATCCCCTTCTGCTGGTCGCCGTGTTCGTGGTCATGTGTGCTGCCATACCACACTTCGTTATGGCAATAGACCTCAGCCGTCTCTACGGACATGTCAGCTCTAAAAGAGGTAAGTTACCAATAACTAGAATCTATTTTTGCACTGCAACTTGTTGGTAATCGTATCAACAGTTGTCGCAGTCATCCTACACACGATCAATAGTCTTGAAATGTTTATGTTTTTCAAGTGCATTTAGATCTCGTCAAATTATTTGTTGCGTGCATGTTTTGTCAACATCTTTCAATTATTGGTTTTGAAAATACGAGGTCGTTTCGTTTGACATTTTAAAGCTTTGTACTATATTTCGTTTTTGAAGTAACTTTATTTGGTGTAGAATTTGAGGTTTGTATAACTTTGAACAGGCCCCTGTTAATGTTGTCTCATTTGAAACATTTTTACACATTGTGAATAGACATATATAATTTTAAACGTCAAAAAGTATGATATATCAGCTGTGAGCATTTTTATTCATTAAAATTTAGTATACAGGGTTTCCCTGGAATTGTGAATTATTTTTTATTTATGATTATTAGAAGACTTCAATGGTTGATACATAATTCAATTATTTATCATATTTATCATTTTTTGCACTCTCAAATGCCACACCTATATATTCCAACATTTTTAAAGAAAAGCTTCCTCTTAAAGAAATATGGAGAATTTTATTTAATACGTTATACAGGGTGTACCAATCTTACGAAAAACTTCGGTATATGGGTTATTTTAAGAGATATCAAAAAATATTATCAACAATAATAGTAGATGTGTTGAAGGGCCATATTTTGAAAGTATATCGAACTATACAGAGTGCTGCATAACTCCGTTACAAACCAAACATATGATTTTTCAAATGGGAACCCCTGTATATTATACCGAATTCGGATTGGTTACATTTTTTTTGGAGCTTTTGATATGAGGTTTTGCCACGTTATACAGAGTCCTTCAAAAGGTATGGACACGTTTATGTGAAAATCATAAGTAAATCAACGCTCTGTAGCTTGTTGTACGTTGAAGAAAAAAAATGTATTTTGCCAAACAGAGTTTCGTAACATGATGCAATATCTCCGTATCCTATTAAATTTCAATTATATTCTTTCTTATATACAGGGTGAACGGAAACTCGAACCTGTCATTTTCTTTCTTCTTTCAAATGGAACACCCTGTATTTTATAGCAAAAATAGAATCTTCGATTATGTAACTTTAATTTTTGTTAAGAATTCCCTATACCCAAAGTTTATAAAAACAGAGTTATCTGGTAATATTTATTGTAAACTATAATTATTGACCTATTATGTGAAAGCAATAAACGTTGTATGTAACAAAAAATCCTGATTAATGATAAATTTTAATGAATAATTCATTCTAAACAAAACTAGCTACCATAAGTATAATCCTAACCGTAATATTAAGCTGAAGGTTCAAAGTGTTCACCGTTAACATCAATGCAATGCTGTAAGAGGGGGCCCAACTAATTGGCCAGCTCGGTCACCCGATGTAACAAAAGTACCTATATTTATTTTTTTCGGGTCTTGTAAGGAATAAGTATATACAATCCCCCGGCTACTAGAGATGACATGAAAGAGATAATGTGCATTGAAGTTAACGGTGAACATTTTGAACCTTTAGTTTAATATTACGGTTGGGATTATACTTTTGGTGGCTAGTTTTGTTAAGAATAAATTGTTCATTAAAATTTATTATCAATTAGGATTTTTTGTTACATACAACGTTTAATGCTTTCACATAATAGGTCAGGAATTACATTTTACAATAAATATTACAAAATAACTGGGTTTTTATAAACTTTGAGTATAGGGAATGCTTGACAAAAATTAAAGTTACATAATCGAAGATTCTATTTTTGCTATAAAATACAGGGTGTTCCATTTGAAATAAGAGAGAAAATGACAGGTTCGAGTTTCCGTTCACCCTGTATACAAGAAAGAATATAATTGAAATTTAATAGGATACGGAGATATTACAAAACTCTGTTTGGCAAAATGCATTTTTTTTCTTCAACGTACAACAAGGTACAGAGCGTTGATTTACCAACGATTTTCACATAAACGTGTCCATATCTTTTGAAGGACTCTGTATAACGTGGCAAAACCTCATATCAAAAGCTTCAAAAAAATGTAACCAATCCGAATTCGGTATAATATACAGGGGTTCCCATTTAAAAAATCATATGTTTGGTTTGTAACGGAGTTATGCAGCACTCTGTATAGTTCGATATAATTTCAAAATATGGACCTTCAGCACATCTACTATTTTTTGATATCTCTTAAAATAACCCATATCCGAAATTTGTCGTAAGGTTGGTACACCCTGTATATGAAAGTAGTAAATTATTATTTATACGAATTCCTAGACGCTCTTTATGATGATTGTTGCTCGATACCACACTGAATTTTGACTTATTTTCAAATGTAGCTACTTTCGTTTTTATTTAGATGTTTTTTCACGAAATGGCATCAAAGAAAGCATTTTTCAGTAAAAGGAAGCTTCTTCTATATTAGTTTCTCTTTGTATCAATTTTTTATTCATTATTATACGTTTCATGTAGGAGTAAAGGTTTTAAAAGCGCATTTAAAACTTCAATCAGCTCCATAAGAGCACATTAATCTATAAAGGTGCACTTTCATTGATTGTATAATATTAATGGCAAGTAAAAGTCATGGTTTGGTGCAAATAAAGGCTGGAACATCAATAACAGCTATAAATACCACTTTTTTTTAGAACTACGATCGATATGAATGACAGATATCCAATATCAACATTTCAGTAACTACATTTTGTCCTTTTTTTATTATTTGGTTCAAAAATAAGGATTTTGAAATGACATTTTAAAAAATTACAGGAGCCTAAGGATTTCACTTGGTATATGAGGTTGCATAAGTCTAGTCATTTAAATTCTTTGGAGTTTGCAAACTTCGTTAAAACTTTTCTACAAACAAGTTAACGTTTTGTCTATGATTTGGGGCTCTAACAAAAAATAAACAAATACCTATTCATGGTACACAACCTAGACATTTAATTATACCCTGACATTAGGGCTATTAACCTTATCAAGTACACTCAACATGACAATCAATATTTCATGAAAACATTGCACGATTTAATGATTTTTCTACCAAATGTGGAAAATTTCTACAACGCAGTAAACAAATTTTAAAAAATAATGAAAATACATACAAATCCATTTAAAATTACGAACTCTTTGTACTAA
>CAJUYH010009337.1:0-13933 GCA_910591685.1 Galerucella tenella
TTTCCTCTACATGACTTGATAAATCGAAGCACCCATCCCCAAACTGCGACATTTTTGTGGTAGCAGGAAAATACAGGTGGAGTGGTCCTAGTTATTGTTGCTGCTGCTGAAGATGTGGCTCTGCGTTCTTTATTTATTTCTTCTTCTTGGTAAACTTCAGCTGCTACTGGCCAATTTTCTTTTGAAAGTTTTAGCCAAGCTGGTCCCTCCCACCATTGCGACTCCAAGAGCTGGCTTGGACTACATCCCCGGGAAGGAAGATCGGCTGGATTGTGTATTCCAGGAACATGGCGCCACTGGTCACAGCTGGTTGATGCTCGAATTTCCTTCACCCGATTTCCCACGAAAACTCCCCAATCTCCAGCACGTCGAATCCAGGCCAGTACAACACTGGAGTCACTCCAGAAATGGAATTGAACATCCTCCGTTGGTAAGGCTTCACGCACTAGATTTGCTTGTCTTACACCAACTACGCATGCCATTAGTTCCAGTCTCGGAATACTTGCACGTTTAATGGGAGCTAACCGGGACTTAGCAGTCAACAATTGGACGGCGATATTCTTGTTGTTCTCGGATCGCATAAAACACACACTTGCGTAAAAATCTGAGCTTGCGTCACAAAATGTGTGCACTTCTCGTCTGGTAGATGAAAGAAGCTGAAGGAGACGTGGTATTTTGATTTGGCGTAACTGACTCATTCCCTCCTTCCATTGCCTAAACTTCTTTTGTATTTCCTCTGGCATTGGTTCGTCCCATCCGATTTTTGTGATCCATGAATTTTGCAGAAGTAATTTTGGTAGTGCCAATGCTGGACAGGTGAAACCAATGGGATCAAATACCTGTGATAGAATGCTGAGTACTTGTCTCTTGGTAATTTTTTCTGATGTTCCAACGTCTTTGACATCACAGGATAACGTATCCTCACAGCGGTTTCAAAGTAAGCCAAGTAATGAAATACATACGTCTTTCTCAATCATGTCATCATCTTCCCCGGTGTTCAACCCGCACTCATCACTAGTGGATAAGCCGATTCCGAACTCCTCCGAGAAGCTGTGAGCCCATTTTCTGAGTTTCATGTTGGCTCCGCTCATGATTGATATAGCTGTGCTTCGAAAGTCATGGTATTGTTGCACAGACGTAATCATATTATCAACATAATAACTTTGTCTTAATGTTTTTGCTACCGTTACGGAGGGACCTTCCACTTGATCTAGATGGTGATTGATAACAGCTCCGAGAAGAAATGGGCTACATGTCAATCCAAAGACGACCCTCAGGTGCTTGTAAACTGCTATCTTGTTACAGTCGCTATTCTCCCACCATAGAAACTTTTGATAAGACTGGTCCTCTACTCGGACTTGTATCGTCTGAAACGCTTTCCTTATGTCGGCTGATACTCCATATTTTTTCTCTCTGAAGCGTAATAGTAGTTTCGGAATCAACTCTAGCAGGTTTGGACCCTTGTGAAGAGTGTCGTTTAGGGATGGGCTCTGACCAACTCTGCAGGAAGCGTCGAAGACTGGTCTAACAGGCGTAGTGTCACTCTGTTTGAAGATCGGTCTATGTGGTAAATAATGGCCAGTGTCATCATCCTTCTCCATTTTCAAAATGAATCCTTCTTTTTCCCATGCCAGAAAAATATCATGGTAATCTTGTACTTTGCTTTCTTTCTTGAGTTTCCTGGTTGTGCGAATAAGTCGTTTTTCTGCAGCTTCTCTGTTGGTTGGGGGCCTTGAATACAAACTGGTGACGTTCCATGGTAAGCCCACTACGTACTTGTTGTCGTCTTTATTCACGGTAGCAGTAAAGTAAGCAAGTGCCTCCTGTTCGTTTTCTTCAGTTGTCTTCGTTTCTATTGGATCAGTTATGCCAATAGTGTCAAGCCTCCATAAGTTGCTGATGTCGAGATCCGTGGTCATCAGTGTGGTAACCACCGTTGCGATATTATTGGCTGCTTTGGTGATTGGTCCTCCCAGTACCCAGCCAAATATAGTCTCAATTGCGACAAGTCCGTTTGAAAGTTTCTCCATTTTTCCAGTAAGAACGTGTCCCCACAAATCATTGCCAAGTAGGATGTCGATATCTTCACATCCTCCTCCGACGTCAGTGAGAGTGATTCCTTTTTGATGCAGTTCATCAATCCAAGGCCCATTGGGAATTTTTGGTAGTTTACCGCATATGGCAACTCTTTCTAAGAGTTCCAAAGTTTTCACACCTCCACCATTGTTCGTTCTGAATGCTACTATGTACCTTCCACTGCGTCGTACTGGGGACACCACTGCTCCAAATAAGATGTTTTGTATCCATTCGTCACCGGATTTTTCACACTGCAATTGAGGAATCAATTTTGTCTTCATGTAGCTCCTCTGACTTCCAGGATCTCCAACTAATCTTGCATTAATGACAGTTCCGCTTCGAGATACAAGCTGCGTCATTAATGTATACATTAATATGTCTGAGGAGCATCGATTTGAGTTGCTTGCTGTGCCTGCTGTCTTATCAGTCTCAGTATTTTTATCTTCTTTTTCGTTGCTGGAGTTGTTGTCGGAGAGGTGACAGAGAACTGCGTAGTGTTTTCCTCTACAGAGTGCACAACGGACAACGGATTTGCATTTGCTTGCGTGATGTCCTCCTTTAAAGCAGCGGAAACATAATCGCCTTTTCTCAATTTTCTTCTGTCGCTCGTCTAGGGACATTGATAACGCTTTGACACACCGGTCAGTCTCATGTTTTTTGTCACAGAATCCGCATCCTAAAGATGATTTTGATGTGGATATGAGCCCAGCTGTGGTAGCCATTGTTTCATTAGTTTCTTCTCTTACCGATGATGTCTTCTTGTTTTTCTTCTTCTTGCTGTCACTACCAGTAGAGAGATTTCCAAATCCAGTTTGAGCCAGCATAATTTGTTGCTCGTTTTGTACTTCTTGTTTTATGAACTCCATCAATAGGTCTAAACGAGACCTAGGTGGTTGCATGGTGGATCCATCAAGTCTAACTTGTTGACTTCTTTGCCACGCTCTAAGGGTCTCCCCTGATAAGCTGGATTCGACAAGTGGGAAAAGGATGGTGGCAAGAAGCCCCTTATCAAGGTTAAGTGCCACCAACGATCGGAGATGAGATTCCAATTTTGTATAGAGGTTAGCTAATGATAACTTATCGTTGGCGGTCACGTTCGAGATTACCAATGTGAGTAGTTCTCTCACGTAAACTTGTAGTAGAAGATCTTCACGCCCAAAACGCTCCTTAAGTGCTTCCACAACTTTTGGGTAATTAGCTGCTGTCTGTGGGTAACTACTGACAAGCTCTTGAGGTTCACTGCCCCATTCCATAGATTGAAAAAGGTACTGTATTTTGTCTGACGCGTGAATATCTTCATCATCATGAATTTTCTGAAATTGACTCCACCACCCCAACCAGCTTTTCAGGTCTCCGTCAAATTTTCGCAGCTCAATCCTCGGTAACTTGAAGTTATTTTGTTTCTTGTGTTCACCCACTGAACTGACACTTTCTAAATCTGAATTCGGTGAACTGGCTGTGGGATGTAGCACTGTTTGAATTTTCAGCTTGATCTCCATGAATGACTCCTTGTAGTCCGTTATGGTCTGGTATTCTTGGTCTAGTGCATTGTTGTCCAGACCTTCATCCAACATCTTTTCGACGACTCTAGTATCACACTCCTCCAAATCGGCATGGATTGTCTCTATTACGTTCAACTTAACTTGAAGAGATGTTTTATTGATAGGATCTGCTTCCATTAACGCCTTGCAGTCGTTGATGAGCCTCGTTAACTGAGCTCTGATTGGACGTCTTGCTTGTTTCTCACGATCCATTCCTTATTTTGATTTGATAATTATCCTTTTATCTCGGTGGGACCTCCAAAATGTTGAATTCACAATCAAACTACCCGTTTGAAAGGACTTCCCAAAATATATCGTAGTATATGATGATCGTGATATATCCGAATGTGTATTAGTAAAACCTCAAGGATACTAATTATGACTTTTACTAATATTTATTTCACAACTCTTCCGTTTTTCAAATACAATTCGGAAAACTTCATAAAATCACTGACTTTTTTCTGTCACCTAAATTGACAAGACTAATAATGTGACTTATGTTAAAAATAAAATACAACTTAACAAAACTAATGGCTACAATTTCTACAGTTACCTACTAATGAAAAATTACCTTTGGAACTAGGATTTTTCCTTTTTGCAACTCTCTCTAAATATCTACAAAGCATCTTATTTACGAGACGAGGCCGAATATAATAACAAGATCAAACGAACTTGCCTGTGATGTTCGATCTTGATTATATGAAGGTCTCGTCGAAGTAAATAAGGTCCCACCCTTTATACACCCAATCCCCTAACAAGTTGCAAGAAATGTTCGCCCAAAATGGAGACTGAAGTGCGATAGGCGCCCCGGGAGCGAGCGGCAAGAAGGTTTTTTGTTTACTTTAAAATATGTGACGATAACGCCAGAGGGTACTAGGGTACTAGGGTACTAGGGTACTACATAGCATCTTATTTACTTCGACAAGGCCTTCATATAATCAAGATCGAACATCACAGGTAAGTTCGTTTGATCTTGTTACTATTTAGTCTTCTTATGTGCGTTTCAAGTGGATTTGAGGGTTTTTCGACTTATTTCAAGAAACGATGACCGTTTCAGGCTGTAAATACGTGAAGTCGAGAGTATTTGGATGAAATAAGGTTGCATTGTGTGTTTTCCTATCGTTTTATATTGTTTGCAGCGTTCCTACAAGTTTTGGTCTGTATTTGACTGAAATAGAATGGAAAATGATCCATTTGCATCATGACTTCCGTTTTGAAGCATATTCGAGTTAATTTGTGCATAATTTATTCTTGAGTTAACAAAGATATCCAGAATATCCCCATGGGGCTAATAATATCAAAGCTACTATTTGTAAAATCTTCTTCTTTTTTCTATTCATATATATTAAGTCAATCACTAGATAGGGCACTATTTGGACTAGCCAAATATATATCAAGTATACATCATGTCAAAAGTAACTTCTGTCATTCTGATGATGATATTTATATCGAAACAATTGTCAATTTACTTGCAATTTACCTATTTTTTCAAATATATTGTGGAGTCATTTAAAAACAGTTAGTTTCATTTAAAACCATATAATTTATTCTTCTTATGCCTTCCAAGTGGATTCGAGGAATTTTTGACTTATTTCAAGAAACGTTGACCGTTTCGGGCTGTAATTACGTGAAATCGAGAGTATTTGGATGAAATAGGGTCGAATTATGTGTTTTCCTATCGCTTTAGACTGTTTTCAGCATTCTTACGAGTTTTGGTCTGTATTTGACTGAAATAAAAAGGAAAATGGTCCATTTGCATCCTTACTTTTGTTTTAAAGCATATTCGAATGAATTTGTGCATTATTTAGACTTGTTATGTGCGTTTCAAGTGGATTTAAGAAATTTTTCACTTATTTCGGAAATCGGAGACCGTTTCGGACAGTATTCACGTGAAATAGAGGATGAAATTCAGGATGAAATAAGGTCGAATTGTGTGTTTTCCTATCGCTTTAGACTGTTTTCAGCGTTCTTACGAGCTTTGGTCTTTATTCGACTGAAATAGAATGGAAATTGGTCCATTTGCATCCTTACTTTTGTTTTAAAGCATATTCGAGTGAATTTGTGTATTATTCAGTCCTCTAATGTGATCTTAAAGTGGATTTGAGTGTTTTCTAGCTTATTCCGAAAATCGGAGACCGTTCCGGGCAATATTCACGTGAAATAGAGAGTATTTGGATGAAATGAGGTCGAATTGTGTGTTTTCCTATCGCTTTAGACTGTTTTCAGCGTTCTTACGAGTTTTGGTCTGTATTTGACAGAAATAGAAAGGAAAATGGTCTATTTGCATCATAACTCTCGTTTTGAAGCATTCAAGTTAATTTGTGCATCATTCAGTCTCCTTGTGTGCGTTTCAAGTGGATTTGAGTGTTTTCTGACAGATTCCGAATTTCGGAGACCCTTTCGGGCAGTATTTACCTGAAATAGAGAGTATTTGGATGAAATAAGGTCGAATTGTGTGTTTTCCTATCGCTTTAGACTATTTTCAGCGTTCTTACGAGTTTTGGTCTGTTTTTGACTGAAATAGAATGAAAAATGGTCCATTTGCAAGCTAAGTTTTAAAGCATATTAGAGTTAATTTGTATACTATTTAGTCCTCTTACGTGCTTTTACAGTGGATAACTCTCGTTTTGACGCATATTCGAGATAATTTGTGCATGATGTAGTCTTCTTAGGTGCGTTTCAAGTGGATTTTTGACTTATTTCAAGAAACGTTGACTGTTTCGGGCAGTATTTACCTGTAATAGAGAGTATTTGGATGACATAAAGTCGAATTGTGTGTTTTCCATCGCTTTAGATAGTTTCCAGCGTTCTCTCCAGTTTTTGGCTGTATTTGACTGGAATAGAATGGAAAATGGTCCATTTGCATGCTAACTTTCGTTTCAAAGCATATTCGAGTGAATTTGTGCATTATTCTGTCTTCTTGTGTGCGTTTCAAGTGAATCTGAGGGATTTTTGGAATATTTCGAAAATCGGTGACCGTTTCGGGCAGTATTCACGTGACGAGAGTATTTGGATGAAATGAGGTCGAATTGTGTGTTTTCCTATCGCTTCAGACTGCTTTTAGCGTCCTCACGAGTTTTCGTGTGTATTCGACTGAAATAGAATGAAAAATGGTCCATTTGCATGCTAACTCTCGTTTTAAAGCATATTCGAGTCAATTTGTACATTATTTAGTATTCTTATATGCTTTTTAGGTGGGTCTGTGTGTTTTTTGACTTATTCCGGAAATCGGTGACCGTTTCCGGCTGTATTTACGTGAAATCGAGAGTTTTAGGATGGGGTAAGTTCGAAATATATTTTTTCCCATCGTTTTAGACTGTTTTCAGCCTTCTTACGAATTTTGGTTTGTATTTAACTGAAATAGAATGGAAAATATGGTCCATTTGCATGCTAACTTTCGTTTCAAAGCATACTAGAGTTAATTTGTGCATAATTCAGTCTTCTTATGTGCGTTTCAAGTGAATTTAAGGAATTTTCGACTTATTTTAAGAAACGTTGACGTTTCCGGCTGCATTTACGTGAAATCGAGAGTATTTGGATGAAATAAGGTCGAAATATGTGGTTTCCTATCGTTTTGGATAGTTTTTAGCGTTCCCTCGAGTTTTGCTCTATATTTGACTGAAATAGAATGGAAAATGGTCCATTTGCATGCTAACTTTCGTTTTAAATCATATTCGAGTTAATTTGTGCATTATTTAGTCTTCTTATATGCTTTTTAGGTGGATTCGAGTGTTTTCTTACTTATTTCGAAAATCGGTGACCGTTTCGGGCAGTATTTACGTGAAATCGAGAGTATTTGGATAAAATAAAGTCGAAGTTACATTGTTACGTTATTCAAAAAAGATTTATTACGGCTTTTTCTTGTTCATAGTTACGTAAAATGTCCGCAAACAAGACAAAATCCCAGTTACGTTTACAAATAAACGTTTTTGTTACAAAACTATAACATATTATTTCCGTTCTTGGAATGTTCAGAAAGAAGTAGACGTCGTGTTAAAAGAAGAATAATGTATTCCAGGGATACATCTTCAGAACAAGTTTCGAGTGAAGGTACGTGTTAAATATGTTGGTCAATGTGATGTGTTGTCTTATTTTGATATTAGAGAACCTGTTTTTGATAGCAGAATGTGTTATTATTCTTTTAATGGAATGCATCAGTTTGGGCACGCTTTGACGTCGTGCCATGCCTATGGTTTATCACAACACCATAATTGACCCGAGCCTGTTTTTGATGACAGGATTTCTGATTTTGATGGATTCCAGGGATACACTCGGGACGAGCTTCAAGTGGAGGTAATTGATTTTTTATTTTTTTCATACCCACAGATACATATTTTAGGTGTTAAATATGCTGGACATCGGGATGCGTTGTCTGATTTTGATATCAGAGTACCTGCTTTTGATAGCAGAATGTGTTGTTGTTCTTTTGATGGAACGCACACATCAGTTTGGGCACGCTTTGACGTCGTGCCATGCCTATGTTTTATCACAACACTATAAAATTGAGCCGAGCCTGTTTTTGATGACAGGATTTCTGTTTTTGATAACAGAATTCTCCTATGCAAGTGGTTTCAATGTTTTTACTCTATACCCCTTCTCTCCTTTATGCAGAGGAGGATGGGCCTCAGGAAGCTGAACCCTATCAGGAAAATGCGACTACCGCACCGACCGACGGAGCATCTGGTAAATCAGCTTCGACTACGTGTATCTACGAGGATATTTTATCAATGTTAAGTGAGGAAATAGCGGCCGCTAAAGTATATAGACGGCCAATTCACCAACAGCTGACCGACGTATGGCTTCATATTGTTAAATCCGGGTTGGATTCCGAGAGAAAGAAAAAATTATTAGAAAAATATCCAGCGCCAGCTAATAGTCGGTTTTTGGAGACACCGAAAGTAAACCTTATGGTAATGCAGGCTATTAATGAGCCTATAATAAAAAGAGACGAGCCTTTTTTCACGAAGCAGCTTCATCTCGGTGCAAGTCTTTCCGCAATAGGATCCGTTATTTCCGATTCATTGGAGAAACAGGAGGAGGGGGAGGACAGTAAGGCCAGTATTGAACGTCTTAGCGATGCCGGTCGGCTTTTGTCTGATCTTCACCACTCAGAAAGTGTAACTTGGAGGGATTAAGTTTCTCTAAACTTTTACAAGGATTGGAATGAGGTATTATCACAGTCAATCAGTGATGAATGGCTGCTTGGGGAAGATTTGGAGGATAGACTCAAAAATGCCAAAGCCAATAAACAGTCTTCCATACAGCTCAAAGTAAATAGACCTCCTCTAAGGAGGTATCGCCCGAAGTAGAAGTAGGCAAATCAGTTGGAAGGTTACAATATTTTTTGTCGCATTGGAGAGAAATAACTAATAATAATAAGCAAATCCTGTCTTGGGTAAACGGTGTTAAATTACCTCTCATTAATAAACCTTCACAGACGGTATCGCCTAAAGAGCCAAAATGGTCCTTAAGAGAATCAATCATACATGGAAAAAATGCTAAAATCTGGGTCTATTTCTAAAGTTCAAGCTTGTAAGAATCAATTCCTATCCAAGTATTTCTTAACTGCCAAGAAAGATGGTACTTATCGTTTTATGTTGAACTTTAAAATTGAAATCAATATATAGAAACATCTCATTTTAAATTAGAAGACGACAGGGTGGCTGCTAGGCTTGTTAATCGAAATAATTTTATGGCTAAGATTGATTTACAGGCATATTGGCATATTGTTTGGTCCCGGTTCACGAAAGACAAGAAATATTTAAGGTTTTCATATAACGACAATTTTCATAAGTATAATTGTCTATGCTTTGGCTTGTATCTCCTATGATATTCACGAAACTTTTATAACCGGTTGTTCCTTATCTTGGAAAAAAAATTTCTTCAAGTATCTGTTTAGATGATTTTTTATTGCTGGCAATAACTATGAGGAGTGTTTACTAAATATATTTCGTTATCAAATATGAGAAGAGTTCCTTTATCCCATACAATTCATGTTATAAGTTTTAAGTTTAACTCTCGGGAACTCACTAACTCGGTTCCTAAAGATAAACGTGAAAAATTAATTATAGTGCAGCAAAATTTTATGATACTAAAATAATGTAAAATTAAAAATTTTTCAAAAATATAGGTAAATTAATATCTATTTTCCTAACTGTAAATTATTCAAAATTGTTTGAGTGTGAAAAATATTAAGACTTTAGAAAATCGCCAGGCAATTTTAACGCTATTATGAAAATACCGAATAGTTTAAGAGATGACTACAATTGGTGGATAAAAAATTTGAAAAGCAATGAACATTCTTGAGAAAAAAAAAACATTGTTTTGTTGAAGACATTTTTTCAGATGCCCCTAATACGGGGCGGGGAATCTACTGCAATAATAACAGTTCTCAATGGTTTTTGGGCAGAGGAGGAGAAATCCGAGCATATAAATTATCTTGAACTTTTGGCTGTATTTTTTGGATTAAGATGCTACACCAAACATTGGAAAAATTGTTCTTCGCTCTGCCGGGTCGATAAGACTACCGGTATTGCTTACATTCGCTCATTATAGGGTCCATTCTATAAAAAGTGTCAATTCTATTAGAAATGTTTCAAATAAATCATACCGTAAAAAAATACCTTCAATCAACTTAATTGACTTCAAGTCCGCATTTTAAAGTTATTTCTATGTCCCAACCACAAGCAATGGACAGTTAGCTCAGATGCATAGTATTTACCCAAATATCTATGAGTTGCATCCTTAAAAAATTTTCCGCCGATAACGGACAGAAAACTCATATAATAAATATTTATAAAGTAAAATTTATTAACAATTACAAGTTTATATATACCGCAATTCAACATGTCTATTTAAAAAAAATGAAAAAAGCTGAACCTCATTCAATTAATTTATAAAGTAGGCCATTTACCACTGTTTTTATATTCTCCTCGTTTTCAAGGACTCTTCGAGACTTCAAATCCTCAAAATTCTTTACCGGTAGTAATCCGCTTAGCCTCGCCCTTGCCTGTTTAGTTTTAGCTACCACTGCGTTTATGTGTTCGTTGAATGTCAATCTCTTGTCGAGTATCACTCCTAGATACTTGGCCTTGTCCGTCCAAGGGACTTCTTCGTCTATTTCGATGTTTTCTTCAGGGCTGTGTCTTCTTTTCTTGAAGAAAACCGCCTGGGTTTTTTCTCCGTTGATTTGGATTTTCCACGTGGTGCACCATTCCTCTTTAGCGTTTGTTGCTGTTTGCAGTCTTCTCGTGATGTTTTTCGGTTTTCTACATCTTGTCGCTATTGCTGTATCGTCCGCGTACATTGCTATCATGGTGTTTTCTTTCTTCGATATGTCTGCCGTGTATATAGTATACAGCAGGGGTAATAGTATCGCCTCCTGCGGTACTCCAGCTCCCATTTTTCCGTTTTATGACTTGGTTGTCCTACTTTCACGTGGAAATTTCTTTCTTTGAGGTAGCTGTGAAGGAGTCTGTTAAAATTGTAATAATCTTAACTGCGCACAAATTCTATTGTTTCAAAGCACCCATGTCTCTAATTCCTTGTTAAAAACCGTTTCCTAATTAACCCTAATTCATCGGATATTTCACGCCATTTTTTACACTATAAGAATCACCTACGCCTATGTTAAATATGTAAATTACCAAGTAACTCGGACGCTACTGTCTCGGACAAGTTTCGACTCTTATGAGAACATACAGGTGACCGTTGGTCCCCTCCTTGATCATATAGGAATTTCGCGGAACTTCTGACCAATAGGAGTCTTGCCGGTTGCTGACGTATCCACTCATATAAATACCAATGTGCGCTAAAAAACGCTGGCACTACAGAACATACATACCTGATACCTTCTTCGAATTATAATCAGCTCCTCTCATTTTTCTCAATTGCACACATTCAATTCATTGTTTTTTGTAGGTAATAGTTACCGAATAGTCGTCGTAAAAGTACCCACCGCAAATAGTAACTTAGTATTGAAATTTAAAGTTTTTCTCAACAAGATTACATAAATAGCATCAAGTAAAGTGATTTAGTCCAACGTCCAACAGTTATAGTATAGATGTGACTTTCGTAATCGGCCAACTTCTAGAAGTTATAGTTAGTTGCCAATAAATATATAAAATGAAAGTGTTTGTTTTACTGGTGTAAGTTATGATCCACCCGTCGAAATGACTGAATACCTCAGTCACCCCAAACAGGTATCGTAAAGTACGAACCTTTTGTTCATGGTCCCTTCGCCTATGAAGATGACTTCCACTGATCGAAGTAAAAGTTATTCGCATATACATAATGATGGTCCTTCGTTTGATGTTTATAGAATTTCATTAGTGAAGTGGTTAATTGTGAACTTTCCTTGCTTCGCCCCCCCTGTGTTTATGTTGAAAGTCTAGTTTCGTCGTTTTCACCGGAGTGCCCAAGGTGAATTGTGGAAACTCAAGTTAATGTAAGGTAAATTTTTGAAACATTTCATTTGTAAAAAATTGTAAAAAAGTTACTTGTATATTAGAGAAGCGACAGGCAAATTTTGTTGTTAATTTCATAGACAGCTCAGAGATTATTCGCAATTATTAGGAAATGAATTGTATGAATTTGAGTAATTACTGAAAAATAGCAGGCTGGCGTTCTATTTATAAATTTCCCATGTACTTTTTTTCCCATTTCAGTTGGTGAAGGTCAAATACCAGCCACATTCTGACCTCTTAATTCAATTAACAGTGTTGTCGCAGCCGAGAACTTCAAGGGAGTCTCCGAGGGCAAATCTAATCTCGATAGCCCCTTTAACGTATATAAAATAAAGAAAACAATCCTGTGTGTTTTATTATTTATGACTGTGTATATAAAATTATTTTCGTTGAAAAAAGAATGCTTACGCCTTGCTGCTGTAGGTAAAAAAAATAAAAAAGAATGTTTCGCATGATATATTCCAAAAAAAATTGTTTCTAGTTGAAATTGAAGTTTTAAGGAATTTTTTTTGTCGCTAAATGTACACATTATGTTCTGTAAAATTATTTACAAGACCAAGAAACGATGGGATCTCTCAAAAAGCAAAGAAGTGTTCACAAAGCCCTTATCACGAAATTGTCAACTTGGTATGCCACTAATGAACACATCACTGACAATATCTTCTGTATGTTCTTTGTGGTATATTATTCATTCTTTTTCTAATTTCTTGGGAAATTAAACCACAATATTTTTAAATTCTTCATTTGACTGACACAACAGAAAAAATTTGACAACTAGACAATCAAAAATTATTTTGAAGTTCAAGACTGCAAAATTTTTGTTATCAAATTTTTATTAAGGTCCATTCATAGTAGATCATATCTGTGGCAAAATGTGAAATGAAATATTTCATTTTATGACATTCCAACGATATGATAGTCTACTAGAAATGGATCCAAGAAATTAAAAAAAAAGAACATCACTGACAAATTTCAATTCAAAAATAGGCTTGAAAGTTTAGAAAACCATTACGCAAAATATTGTGAAGCCCAGTCAGCGATAGAATCCAAAACAGATCAACTAGACGCATACATTGATGATAGGAATGCTCAGGAAGAAAAATATATTGAATTGAAATGTAAATTACAAATTTCTTTGGAAAAACTAGACGTTACTGTGCCCACGGTAAGCTCAAACCGGGTTGAAAATAATGTAGACTGCAATATTAAATTACCAAATATTGACATCCCCATTTTTTATAGAAATTGCTTTCTTTATAGAACTTTCAGAGAACTATTTGATGAATTGATTATGAAAAATACTCGTGTGTCTTCCAACACGGAAAGATTATTTTATTTAAAATCTTATTTGAGAGATGAACCTCTAGCTCTCATTTCTCAATTAGAGGTAAACGAGTTAAATTTGTCTGCCGCTCTGAAATTGCTAGATGATAGATATGATAACCCTCGCTAGATTGTATCGTCGCATATTTTAAAATTGTTTAATTCACCCTCTGTTAATTAAATATGTACGGCTTAGCAATTACGATCATTCACATCAGACTCAAAGTCAATCGTAAATTCGCTTTCAAATTTAAATTTGGACAAATCACAGTTATTTGATGCGGTTATAGTTCAGTTGATTCCTAGTAAATTAGATTTTCAAACAAGAAAGCACGTGGAGGAAAGTGATGACAATCAAAATCTTTTTTCATGCGAAACACTATTTCAATTATATTTCACATTTTCATCTCGAATTATAAATAACTACTTGTAGTCGTTCGATCGACGACGCCACAGTACGAATTTTAAAGAGGCAAACTGCCACCTATCTCCCACTTGTTTGCCTCGTCATCGTGTTCATTGTTCGTT
>CAJUYH010009338.1:0-13932 GCA_910591685.1 Galerucella tenella
GGGAATTTATATTATGAAAAACATAATAGAAATTGCCGATTTAAAATTATGGAATACATAATGGAAATTCATGAATTTAAATTATGGAAAACATAATAGAAATTCAATTTACATTATGTATTGAGGTTGCCTATACTACTCTAATGCAAGTATCTGAAATCGGATAGTAAATGCATTACTGCAGGATAGGCAACAACAATACATGATGGAAATTGAATTTTTATTATGATTTTCATAAATTTAAATCGGTAATTTCTATTATGATTTTCATAATGGAAATTCGTGTATTATTATTATGAAAAACATAATGGAAATTCAACAATTAAAACTATTGAAAACATAATGGAAATTGAAGGAAAAAAATTATGAAAAACATAATACAAATCCGTCTTGTATTATTTATTCAATAATTTTTATTCTTGAATTTGTAAAATATTTTTCATAATTTTAATTCTTGAATTTCCATTATGCTTTTCATAATTTTAATACTTGAATCTCAATTATGATTATAATAATAATAATACATGTATTTCCATTAAGAAAAACATGATAGAAATTACCGATTTAAAATTATGAAAAATATAATAGTAATTCAAGAATTAAAATTATTAAAAACATAATAGAAATTCAATTTACATTAGGTATGTATTAAATACCAAAACGGCACGCCATATAAATTGGAATCATTAACTCCCAGCTGATTGAATTTTTTATTCAATTTAGAAAATTGGTAGGGGTGAGAGGAATTCAAAGTTATAACGTCTATACATATGAGCAAAAGGACGTCTCGCTTTATATAATTTTTGTCGTGTTTTTTTCCATTTTTTGATAAAAGTTACGCCTTCAGAATTATGTGGGGTAGATAGTTTCAATTGAAATGCTCTGAATAAAAATGTGTTGATATTTTACTGACAATTATGTGTGAATTTTTATTGCTACTTTGTTTCAGGCATTCCATATTTTTTAGTCACTTTGCTCCAAATCTTTTCTATTTTCAATCCGGATATTTGTATATTTGTACAAATCTAATTGTTTATAATGCGTTTTCATAATATTTTCCCAACTTCTAGCGTTTCGATGAAATCTAACTGCAAACAAGTTATTTCAAGAAATAATGTTAATAACTAAAGAGCCATTATTAATTTGTAGTAGAAAGTAAAATACGAAAATATATTTCAAAAACGTATATTTAAAATCAGTATTTCTAGTTTTACGAGGGAACGTAGCAAACAACTGAAATGTTTCATGGTTATTTCTCATAAACCTATTTTGTTAGCAAGTTTAAATATTCATTGCAACATAAAATCATAATTTAAGCAGCATTTAGGTTTATGTCAGTATCTCATATGATTTGTAATACAGGCTATTGTTTCTGAGTTGAAGATTCCCAAGTCGATAATATAAAATAGTTTTTTGTTTCGATACATTTAATAGACACTTTTTCCGTAACTGTGATAAACATACATATCAAGTGCTAACATTATCCTGGTTCCCGATGTTTTTCCCGTTATGTTGACATTATTTTGGCTCCCGACGTTATTCTCGTTAGTCCCGGGGTACTAGTGTAACTATGCGTTTCTTATTTGTATTAAATGATGTTTTTCCTACCCAAATAACAGCAGCCCCAGTCAACAGCTTACAACAGTTCCGGGTTATAACTCAAGACGCTGGAAAAGCAGAATTTTCAATTTCAATAACTAGCCCTTCTGGAAGCAAGGTAAAAGCTCATGTGATCCCCACTCACGAAGGTTATTTGGTAAATTTCACACCAACCCAATTAGGAGAGTACCTGTTAGGAATTTCTTTTGGTGGAGAGCCTATTTCACACAGACCGTTCCGGCTAACATGTCTTACAGGCTCCGATCCGTTAAAAGTAAAAGCATCTGGTCCTGGGTTACATAAAGGAGTGGTAAAAAGACCAGCTGAGTTTACAATAGATACCAGGGGTGCTGGCCAAGGAGGCCTTGGAGTTACAGTTGAAGGACCATGTGAAGCAGCTATCAACTGCAGAGATAATGGTGATGGGACTTGCTCAGTGGCTTATTTACCTACCGAAATTGGAGATTATGGAATAAATATCACTTTTAATGATCAACATATACCTGGTAGCCCTTTCCAGGCAATCATTGTACCAGAAGTCGACATGACCAAGATTAAGGTGTCTGGCAGTGGAATCCAGTTACATGGTAAAGCTGGGTGTGCCAAGTTTGACTACTAACCGTTTTAGAATTTTTTTTGTTTCGATGTCTCTATTTGCAGAATTTTTGACTTTATCTAATAATACCAACCAAACAGCTTTGATTAGTGCTTATATTTTTGTTTGATATTTTTAAGATTATTTTTTTAACATTATTAAATCATAGAAATTAGCTTGATTTTTCAGGAGTAAACAACGATTAATTTATACTCATTGTACTTAAATGTTCATTAGTTTTAACATGTTTTATAACATTTTAAGAGTTCATAACATCATTATTTATTACGAGAATTTATATTCAAATCCAATGCACTAATAGAAAATGGATGAATCTGATCATAACAGTTTCACCATCATCATGATTGATAAAGATGTGAATCCACAGTTTCTATGCTGTTACTTTTGTAATTTAGTTTTGAGGTCCCATATTATTTTGAATCTAAGAGGAGGATGATAAAATAGTCTTGATTACTCAATTAATTATATACCCACTTCTCTGTATCTGTAAAGTAGGGAAGGTGAGTGTAGGCTCACAGCACTTAGGCCACATGTGACCCATTGTCGAAGTCGTTAGGCCGTAGGTGACCACACGGGTTGACAGACCACATGGGCGTCCCACTGTCCTCCGACACTGCTCATAAGCCACATATGCTCTTTTTGCTCCGCTGTGTAGGTGGAACTTAATAGTTCCATGTTAGTTTTCTGTTGAAAGTAATACCAAGATATTTCACCTCTTCCGAGAAGTTTAGTTTGCTTTTGAAGATTTCGGAAGGTTTTAAACCCGATAAACTTCTTTTCCTGGTGAAAAGAACCATCCTAGTCTTCCTGGGATTGATCGACATGTTTCTATTAATTTAAGCCCATTCTGCGCTCTATCGCACAGTGTGTTCACAAATTTGCCAGTCGGCAAGATAACTATGTTATCTAGGACTATGTTCCACAGAAAGAGTGATAAGACTCCTCCTTGTGGACATCCCCTCATGACCAGTTCTCTTACTGTGATGTCTTCTACATTGATACTTATTGCTTTACTAGCGAGAATCTTGAGTATCCATTCCCCTACTACCAGAGGTACATTCCTGGAGTTGAGTTGCTGGGTAATTGTTGGGAAGGATGTTCTATCAAACGCTTCCTCGATATCTATGAATATACCCAGGGCGGATTCTTCGTTGTCCAGTGATCTATCGATTCTGCCAACCACTTGGTGAAGAACCGAATCAGTGGACCTCCCCGGAGAATATGCATGCTGATTTGGATGAAGTGGGTTGTGAACGAGCACTTCATCTCTTATATACCGCTCGCATAACCTCTCCATCGTTTTTAAAAAGAACGATGTGAGACTAATAATTGGTCGGAATGCTTTTGGTAGGGTGTAGTCCATCCTACCTGGTTTGGGTATAAATACCACTCGTACTCCTCTCCGCTTACTGGGAATATTCCTCAAAGCTAAAGAGGCTCTGAAAATTCCAACCAGGTGTGGCATACTAATATCCATTCCCCATTGAAGTGGGGCTGATCTTATTCTGTCAGGTCCTGGTGAATTGAAGGGGAAAAGCCCGATATGGCCCACCTTATCTTGTCCTCATCAATTACTGCACTAGCAGATTTCCAGTCGTATTGGGAGGGTGTTGTTGGTACTTCCGTCCAGTTTGACGTTCCAGGAAAGACAGAGCCTGGGAAGTGAGTTTCCATAAGAATCTTAGCGCTCTCTTGGAGGTTGGCGGCCTTGTCGCCATTTTCCCTTGTCAGGATGCCGATACTCTTATAGTAGTCGTTTGAGAGTGCCTTCTGTAGCCTAGAAAATTGTGGGAAGTGTTCGACTGCCTCACAATAGGCTCCTTGCCTTTATTCAAGGCGGAGCTCTTGGCGCCCGCCGCAGGAAGTGCCTTTGCTGTTGGAGGTAGAGTGGTGGAGGAGGGGGGTGCATTTGTAGTTGCTGCCACCCCTGATTCCTTTGCTCTCCCACTCCTTTTGGCTTCGGAGCCGCAAATGCGCTTTCGTCTTGACCCTTGTGTTACATCACGGGGTGATCTTTCATGTCCAGCCTCATTCTGCGCAGTATTTTGGGGTGGACATTTCTGTTCATTCCCAGCTACTGCCTTTGATTGAGGTGAGCACTTCTGTCCAGCTCCGGGATTTGTTTTTTCTCGTGTTTTGTACATGTGTGTTTCCATGAGTAGCAAGGGAAGGGTTGGTCACCTCTGGCAGAGCCCCGCATTACCAAAGGAAGGCTAATTACCGCCCGGATTTCCAAGGGGATTGTTCGTGACCGCATATCACCCTGCGGCCATTCAGCTGTCGGCACGATTCCTTACACCTTAGCTTGGGTAGGCTGGTCCGCGAGGGCATGTTTCGCAAAGGCTTTTGGGGAGGTTTAGCTCCCCTCACCCTACTTATTTTTGCCACTGACCAAGGGACCGGCGATTCAGACCTACTTACTTTGCCTCGTAATATAATCCATCAATAGGGCAACCTGAACCGATTGAAATCGTTTGTTCTTAAAGTTCTAGTATCTTCAATTTGAACAAATCTTGAAAATGGAAGGAATTTAACAATTGATGTACAAGATAAAACAAAGTAATTTTTGTGTTGCATATGTTTTATTCGTTTAAAAATAGTGTATTGTCGGTTACTACAGTCTAGTGATTTGGCAAGCTTTATTATTAAATTTAAATAATTGTAGTTATAATTGCTGATAACTTGCCAGAATTCCAGTACCACTTTTCGTTTATTTCAATAACAAATACAAAATTTACTTTTAGTGTAAGTTAACCAGGTGAACTGGAATTGTTAGCATATATCCAAAATATATTACCGCGTCATCAAAAAAATCTAAAATTATGTTTCTTATATATTCATTCGTCGCCAGCTTGTGAGGATTTGTTATTCTAATAATTGATAGATATTTTGCATAATTCTGGAATTTCGATATTGCTTATTTGATTACCTACAAATCCTTGTAGGGCTGTTGAGAATACTCGTAGTATTTATAATTATGCTTTCGAATACATATGCTTCCTGAAGTTTCAAGTTTGTAAATGACACATTTATGCCTCTCCCCTATTAACAATTAATTACAATTTAGATAAACTACATGATTATCCCTTGCCAACAAATATACTTGACTACTACTATTACAAAACTTCAAAATTAAATACAACCAATCTGTTTGTTACACACTTTCAGATATTCGTTGCTATGGGCACCCTTGATGGTAAATTTCGGTTCAAATCTCGGGCGTCAGATTTTTAACGTGGGATTCTCCATGGCCCCTTGACCCTCAGTGTCAAGAGTTCATTAAAATAGTGTATATACCGAACGTACTTCTAGTTGGAAAATTTAAATATCGGAAACGAATTTGTAATAAAACAAACTATAATGGATATTAATGCGGTATTAGAAAAGGTCGGAAAGTAAGTAATGAGTTATATAAAACCCAGTGGTAACATAAAATACTCCTACATTACGGAGAAAATAAAAATTAACTTCAAATCGGTGCCACACAAAATAACTCATTACAAACTCTATCTTACAATTTGCAGAATTCAATTACAGATTTATTGAATGCATGTCTTTTCCTTTTAAAATAATTCGCATGGCATGTTTGTTCTTTGTAAACTTATGAATTTTCTTTGTATGTATTTTATGTACAATTTTGTGTTGCAGGTGTATATGTTGACTCCCCCACCGATTTCGTAGTCGATACTAGAAGCATTCCAAAATCCACCGACGATGGTAAAGTAACATGTACAATTACGAGCCCATCCGGAACTCAAACAGAAAAACTAATAACGCCATTGATCGATGGTACTTACAAAGTTAGTTATACACCATTCGAAGAAGGAAAACATACTATTGATATTTTCTATGATAATGTTCCCGTTCCCGGATCACCGTTCATTGTTAATGTAAGGAGAGGATGTGATGCGAGAAAATGTCAAGCGTACGGTCCAGGTCTTCAAAAAGGAATACTTAATAAATCGAATATGTTCACTGTTGAAACTAAAGAAGCTGGAACTGGTGGTCTTTCCTTGGCTATAGAGGGACCTTCAGAGGCTAGAATGACTTGTAAAGATAATAGAGATGGATCCTGTGCTGTCGAGTACATCCCTACAGAACCTGGGGAGTACGATATATCAATTAAATTTACTGAAAATCACATTCCTGGATCACCATTTAAAGTTGCAGTGGAACCTGAGACAAATGAATTCCTTGTATCAGCTTATGGACCTGGTTTGGAAAAATCACATTGTAGATCAGGTATACCTACAACATTCACTATAGACGCTTCTAAGGCCGGACCAGCTCCTGTGGCTGTTAATATAACATCTGATTCCACCCCCCTTTCTAACGTGCCAGAGGTGATCGATAACGGAGATGGAACATTTAATGTAACATATATTCCTCCGAACGAAGGGGCTAATTTACAGACTCAAATTTTGTTTAATGGTAAAAACATACCAAATAGTCCATTCCCTGTTAAAGTGAAGCCCACAGCAGAGCCTGATAAAGTCAAACTCAGTGGTCCTGCTATCTTTGAGAAAGGTATACCAGCATCAATGCCAACAACAGTTAAAATAGATACTAATGAGGCTGGTTTTGGGGATTTGGAGCTTAAAGTGATCGGTCCTGATGGTTCTCCACGACCTGTTACTTTGACAGATAATGGTGACGGAACTTACAGTGCAACTTTTGTTCCTGATGATTGTGGAAGATACAAACTTGAAGCTAAGTATGCTGATAAGGAAATACGGAAAACACCTTTTTCTATACAAGCCTACGCCATTGGACAGGTAAGTTTTATTTATTTTACTTCCACATGGTCTCTTGGATATACTCGATATACTATGTTTCTTAATATTTTAGTTAAAAGTTTCTATTATAAAATACTATAAAATGAGGAAGTAGTTTTTCCAACTGGAACTAACATAACTCAAATCTTCTATGCTTTACAGTTGATGCTAAAAAGACTTGAAAAGTTTTTGCTCTTCAAGCAACTGACTATTTTCCATATTCCAAATCATTAAATAAGAAATCTAACGGTGGTTAACTTGAAAACAGTAGTTTATACGTCATTTTTTAGAATGTGAGTACAATATTAATGCTCCATTATTATTCCAAGATAGATCTTAAATTTTCAATTATTTCTCCTATGGATCACCGAATTTGCACATGGCTTCGTCTGTCAACCCAATCAGCTTTGCGTGCGTGTTAAGCTTACAGTTCCCTGTTGCCATACCCACTACGGCTTTGACAGTTTTATTATCTTTGCCTATTAGATGTGCCGTGAATAATGGCGAATATCCTCCCCTGAACTGTTTCGCCTGTCTCTGTCCTGGTGAGGCTACCACCATTCTAGAGATTTCTGTTGAGGTCATATTTATTGTCGACTTTGCCACGCCGAAGAAGGGTCTCTGTTTGATGATGGCATCGATTGAGCCTTTTATGGCCGTTTCATTCGCCAATTCGTTGCCCTTGTAGCCATGCATTGGTATCGTTCAAGGTGCGTTTATGAATGTACATATGTACATTCATATCGGCTACATTTTGAAATTATTTTGAAATATAAAGTGTACAAAGTTTTACATATCTCATGGGACCCCCATATTGTATTGCATTATTGCAATATTTCTTCATAATGGTTCCCTATACCTAAATACAGAGTGCTCTAAGTTATCCTGACTTTTTTTAAAATGTGAACATTTCGAAAAAAATTAATAACTCATTGATATAACAAATTCTAGCTAATTTCCTCCCACATCCCAATACTGGGACATTGGTTGAATGTATTTCACGCGCGATTGAGTACTAAACATCTCTTTACAGGTTGTTCAGAATTGTCAGTCTCAATATTAGATCATTCAATGTGTAATATCGAGCTAATTTTGGATAAAGCACTATGTATTTTAATAATTCACCATATTAAAAAAAAATGTCCTCTTTCGAATGGTATAAGGGTTTCCTATACCTAGGCATTATACTTTTCGTGCAATTTACAATTTTCTTAAATATATAGGTAATACCTATATTTTAATGTTAATTACACTACACCTCTACAAAACTAGACATTCCAATGAGCGAGGTGCTGATTTCTCAGCCACTTCTTCGTCTCCTTGCGTATTTTTTGTTTTGTTAGGCCCAGGGTCTGGCCCGGGCCGCAGGAAGGAGCTGCCGCCTCTTCCGCAGCCAGTGCATCCGCCATCTCGTTGCCTTCAAAACCAGAGTGGGCTGGAATCCATTCTAGCCGCACCACGTTCCGCCTTGCAAGATTAGCAAGTCGTTCTCGACATTCGTTAGCAAGTCCTGAGTTGCTGGTATACCCACTCAGGGCTTTAATTACTGCCTGACTGTCGGAGTATATGGTTATGCGTCGATCCACATAACCTCTGTCTAGGTTTATCTGCGCATATTCCAAGATAGCATTTATCTCGGCCTGATATGCACCCAATGGTACACAAACCTGTGTTCTTGGGTTCCTGGAGTAAATTCCAGCCCCTGCTCTATCACCGGAGCATGAGCCATCTGTGTACCAGACGGTTCCATTGGGCTGTGTATTCCTCTCTTTTTCCCAGGACTCTCTATCCCGTATCATGGCCCTGTATGGGGTAGCGAAGTAGTACTTACGCAGGAATTCATCAGCCGCTCGAGCCAGAACTGGAATATCTTCCAGGAGCCGGAGCTTCTTGACGTGCCTGCACTCTTCCCCTCTTCGCACGTACCCCAGCCGTTTCAAGGAAAGCCCTCCCCGCCTCAGCCTCGATCATATGGTGGAGAGGCCGAAGACCAAGGATCACCTCCATCGCAACAGTTGGTGTAGTCCTCATGCAGCCAGTTGCCCCCAAACTGACCACCCTTTGAAGGCGTGCCAGTTGCGATCTAGCCGTGACCAATGTTACCCTCGGCCACTAGATCAGAGCCGCATATGTGAGCATAGGCAGCATAATCACTCCATAGAACCATATGATCGTTTTGGGGATCAGTCCCCACCTCGGACCAATGGCTCTCCTACAGGCCCAATACGTGTTTGTCACCTTGCTTAGGCGACTATCAAGATGAGCCTTCCATGTCAGTGATTTATCAAGGATCACTCCTAGATACTTCACCTGTTCAACCACCGGCAGTGGTACTCCATCAAGATTTAGACCCTCAGGTCTTATACCTCTCTTTTTGGTGAAAGCAACTATCTCAGCCTTGGCAGGATTAACTGCAAGTCCGTGTTCGTTACACCACCCATGTACCCTATTCAAAGCCCTTTGCATGAGGTCCCTGAGAACGGTAATGTGCCTTTCAACAACAAGGACAACGATATCATCGGCATACCCAATCGTTAGAAAGCCCTCACCGTTTAAAAGGGTTATTAGCTCGTCAACGACTGGGTTCCACAATGTGGGCGAAAGAACACCCCCTTGCGGACATCCCCTAGCGACAATTACTTTTGCCACATGGTCTTTCCATGTGGCCTCTACTGTACGGATGCACAACATGGCCCCAAGCCAGTGAATGATCATTGGCTCTATTCCATGGTTTGCCGCAGCCCTACACATGGATCCTACAGGGGTGCTGTCAAACGCCCCTTGTATATCCAAGAAAGCTCCCAGGGCGATCATGCCATTTTCCAGCGCCTTCTCCACCTGAGTTACCAGTTGTTGTAGGGCACTTTCAGTTGACTTGCCACACCTAAAAGCATGTTGGTTGTTGTGCAAAGGATACCTAAGCCCAACCTTTTCCTTTATGTACCGATCAGCCACCCTCTCCACTGTTTTCAGCACAAAGGATGTTAGGCTAATGGGTCTAAAGGATTTAGCCACCGTATATGTGGTACGACCCGGCTTGGGTATGAAGACGACTTTCACCTGCCTCCACTGTTCAGGGACATACCTGCGTGCCAAACAGGCCCGAAAGATATGCACCAGAATGGTGCCAACGGCCTCCCAGCCTTGTTGAAGCAAAGCCGGGATAATGACCGTATCGCCCAAGTACTCCGCTCGTATGTGACTATTTCTTTTGCTAGAAGATAGTCCTCTTTACATGGTCGCTGTATACCTACATATCCCATGTCAGGACACTCCCGCTCGATTCCCTCACAACCGGGGAAGTGTGTCTCTAGTAGATGCTGCAAGGTATTCACCGGGGCTTCGGTGAAAACACCCGGTGCGACTTCCATGCAGCCTAGAGCGCTGTCCGGTGATTTCGTTAAGATCCGGCGCAGCCTTGACATTTGAGGTACCGAGACGATATCCTCACAGAAGGCGCGCCAGGCATCTCTTCGAGCCAACCTGACCTTACTCTTGTACTCATTTCGTTTCTGGCGGTATTGCTCCCCGACTTTGTCTTCCTAGCCCTATTAAATAGGCGCCGGGTATGTTGCCGTAGCGAGTCCAGAGACTTGTTCCACCATTTGTGGCCCTTACCCTGCTTCCTCGTTTTTTCGGCGCAGTTTTCTTCATAAGACGAGACAATAATCGAGCCCAGCTTCGCTATGGCCCAATCGATCTCATCATTATTGCTAAAGTTCCTAGGGAAACCGCCAAGCCTCCTTGCGAGATCCAATTTATACCGTTCCCAGTTGGTAGTCTTGGGGTCCCTATACTTAATAGTTTTTCAACAGCAACCCTGTAACTGAAACAAATGTAACTGTGATCCGACAATGACGGATCATCATTAACATGCCAGTCCCTTACCATACTTACAACGGTACTTGACGCAAGCGTCACATCCAGGACTTCAGCCCGAATCCTATTTCGGAATGTTGGTTTCGTCCCTCGGTTGAGTAGTTGCAAGTCAGTGGTACCTAGATAGTCAAGCAAAGCCTCTCCCCTGCTATTGACGCCTGTGCCTGTGGTGCGCATTGGCATCGCAGCCAATAAGAAGAGGCAGTTTCCTGACCATGCAGTATTCCACCGCCTTGCGGAACTCCTCAGTAGGTGGTAGCTCTGGTGAATCATAGGGCAGGTAAGCAGAGCATACCACTAAACTATGCCTCGTACTATTCCTGCCCAGGAAGTCCACTCTCAACGCCACCAGGTCCCTGAAACAAAGTTCCTTTATCAGTATTGCACTTACACTTGCGTGCGTAGAAAAGCACGCTCTAGGGTTAGGTTCACCCACTGCATAGAATAAGCTACGCCCGGGTGTGCCTAAGCCTCGCACATGCCCTTTATACACCCATGAGGGATCGCTAACTTCTTACAATCCTAGATACTGCAGTAACCTTTTCAGTTCAGTAGTTCAGAATGGAACAGCGGTAATTAACGAAATACGAATGCTGGGAATGAGCTAGACTCCTGGTTATTATTTATTCTGTGGTTCGAATGCTTACACAAATTAATTATGGGGGCATTCAGTACAGTTCAAGTGAGGCCTCTCTAGTAGTTTTTATTTTCTTAGGCTGAAAAGTGCAAGATTACGAAAGGCTTAGAAAAAAATCTGGCTAGCGGGCAACCCTACCATATTATTGTAAACACAGAGAACGCCGGCACTGGTGAAGTTACTTGCAAAATCAAGTCTGTCGACGGAGGGTAAATAACATTTTTTTTATATGTAGTTCACTAAAAATTCAAAGAAAATAATAGTGTGGTTGAAATAAGATTGGTTTTGTTATTTCTGTTTTTATAACGAACAATTACTCATTCACGTCTTCTTGGTGGTTCCTCGACCCAGATGCCCATTGCAACTATAGTCTTGAATACTTATGTCTTGAATACAATTTGTTAATATTTCAATCTTGAGCTGTTCATATAACTAATCCTATTTGCACACTGCAGTCGCAGTCTGCAATCCATGAGACTTATTGGAGGTTATTTTAAACATCTTAAACTGCCACTAATGAATTGAAAGTCTCTAAATTATTTCGAAAAATCGACTTTTGCATGGACTGTTTGTAGGAATTTGTTCTCTTCTTTATCCTTCACATTATTAGTAAGAATAGTATCTCTTGTGAATGTGAATTGATTGAATGTTTTTTTAATAACCAAAATTAGATTTGAATCAATACCAATTTTAAAATTATGACACTCCGTATAAAAAAATGTTATCGATTATTTTTCGGTAGAGACGTGGGTATAAATATAGTAGATAATGAAGACAATACTGTCACTATATATTACACCGTGGAGGATGCTGGGGAATATACCATCAGCATTAAGTTTGGAGGTCAGAATGTACCCGGAGGGTTCTATACGATAGTGGTGAGTGGTGTAAAGATTAACAAAACTGGTTGGTTAATTTTACATAGGCGTATCCATGAAGGGAAAAAATAAAGCTCAGATGTTGAAAAATTGTATTGATACTATATTCATGAAAAATATCCACCAATTCTTTTGTTTTTCTTTCCTATTTCTTTCAATTTTTAATATTCAAGTTGGTAACGTTTTGAAATTTCAAAAATATCCTCAAATATATCATCATTCAAGTAAAGATTTTTGCTTGTCTTGAATAAAATTTAAAGTTGTGAATAAAATAGTATTCGGAGTGTTGGATATCATTCCTCTCTCTGGGCACGCCTGTGTGGTTTTATAACTTCCGCTTGATGCTGAAAATAATCTTTCTACCGCTCTGGCTTTGTTTTTGTGTTAAATGTCCATTGAATTGATATTTTTTGCGCGATCGATCTTTTTTGTTTATTTTCAGCATCGGTTGTCAGGACGGTAGGTTGTGTTTACTGGTTTCTTACCGTTCAGACGTCGGTAAGTAAATTCGTCAGAGCCCTACATACATTTAAGTGGCCCTAAATAATATATTACTTTATTCATTACACAAAAGGAACAAAAAAAATAAGATTTAAATTTTTTCAATGTACAGAAGTGAACAGAACAATATAAAAAATAATAAATAGCATAAAAACAATTTCACCATAATGCGAATTATATTTTAAACTTATCGAGAAGTATACCCAAATGACACTTTTGATATTTCGTTCATTTCGAAGAAATTTAAATTGATTTACTCGAAATTTATTTCAATACGATCGCGCAAAAAATGGTATAAGCATCTCGAACGTTAAGGGTCTCCAGCAAAATTTGTCAACATTGCTGTCGACCGGTAAACAACCCTTACCGCTCTTAATATTTATTATACTATACCTACTTCATACTAATATGTTATAACCATAATGTGACAGTTGACTACAGATTAACGTTAACATCTGACTATTTTGAAAAAGAAAAGTAGAAATCTTAAGTGATGTGATCTGTAGGTACCTCAAAAATTAAAAGTTTTGTATCACTGATAAAAAATATCAACGGTCTGCTCTTTGAAAAGTAAATTTCAAAAAATTTTTGAGGCATTATAATAGTATTTAACTATTATCTTCGACATTTATTGATAACACGATTTATTAAAATGACAATTTCTTACAGGAAACTGTAATTAAGTAAATATTTCTTATTTGCAAAAACATTATCTACTCTACATTATAATCATCGTGCCAACACTCTGGTTTGAAAATCCAGTCATAAATTGCTTGATACGTGGTTTTCACAATGTCGAATATAATAATGCTCAGTAAAAGTATATTATTGCAAGCATATCTCGTATTCAAAAACTGGTCTTAGTGAATTAACATCTGCAAGCGAATTATGACAATAATTCATAAAATCTAATAGAATCCAATATTTTCATTACAAAAATCTATATTTGTTAGGTAAAGGCCCATTTGAAGTATATGTTGAAGCTTAAGAGGAAAATAAAAATATAGGGAATTATAATTATTTAGCAGTTGCGAGAGAGTTGTATGA